>UCOK01008676.1:0-247313 GCA_900474325.1 Synergus umbraculus
GTTTTGACATAATAAAATTACATTTTCATAAAAGCAGGTAATTTTTATTTATAATTTATTATAGTTTTTTTTTAAAAAGGCATTCACTAGAAAAACTGACAAGGCCCTGACTAGTTTCCCCTATATAGGGTATTCGCGAGTCCAACCGTTACACCCTTGTCGGGTTCTAACCAGTTTTACTGACCAGAACCACACCAAAGGTAGGGGAAACTGACCAGAACCCTACTAGGCCCACATCAAGATTTCTACACGGGTAGCGGAATAAAATATAAAAAACATGAAAGCAGGAAAATCTTCAGAGCTCATTTTTTTTTATCTAAACCAATTCGTTGCTTAATACCTCAACCCTTCGAAAATCCACCCACAGGCGAATAAATTTCAATAGATGTACATCTTGTCTAATACTAAATAAACTAGTTCAAAGACAAGTGTACATATGAGAAACCTAGGCAATGTCCGGTAGGCCCAAGGCTGTAAGGCCTCCTCAAATATTAGTAGAGGTCGATAGGGGCCCCTTTGAACGGGAATCCCTCAAAATTCTATGGCGAATAATCGGAGACAGCTGGCTGGATGCGAAATCAAGTAGCGTAATAATGCGTTGGGGTCCAGAGCATCCCAAGAAAACGAGTAAAATAAAAAATTTAGATTGTCTCGTCCCTGAAATATCTCGTTTGCTTTTTCAGAAAAGTGAAAAAATATATTTGTCATCATTTTAGGAATTTTATTATACATTTCCGGATTAAAATAGCAGCTATTTCCTGCGTATAATCAATATAAATTTTAGAAAGCCACATAATTCAGAGTCCTCATAACAATTAATGTCGCAAGAGCGCGACTTTTACACTAAAATAGACAAATAAAAGATTTGTGGGTCATGATAACCATATGCTAATCGCAGAACAAGGTTCAGATTTGTGGTTTAGTGAAGCTAAATTTGTCAGACACGCTCCTAAGGCTACTGACAAATTTGACATTTCCTTTAGTCACTTCAGCTTAGATAGTGGAATCAAGGGCGCCTTTTCTAAAATAATCGATAATTACCTTACATTCTGAGTCACGTGAGAACTAAATTTATTGCGAGAAATATTATTAGAGAGTTTTATATAGACTCAGAAGTCTGATTTAAAATTGGAACGACTTTTATTAGTAACACTTGTACAATTGTTTGAAATTAAAGATAATTGGTGAATTAAAGAACCAATTGATATTCTGACAATTTATCATTGTAACAATTTAATATTATAAGAACTTGTGTGATTTAAAGATGAATTGATGAACAAAATACAGCCAATTAGGTAAAATGAGAATATTGAATGAGAATTTTGTTTTAAGAACAGTAGATGGAGTCGAATATTAAAGCAGGGCCTCCTAATCGGCCATTTATCCAGGACATGATACAATGAATAAAAAATGAAGTAGCACGGCCGAGTAGCCTCCGGGAATGGAGAAGTTGAGCTGCATTTGGGATATTAATCGGCGTACTAGGCAAACGCCCTGTGCCCAAGTGTTTGCTCGAGGTTTCAAGAGGTTTGCAACACCGAAGCCTTGCAACCCTCTTTAAACGCAACGAAACACTGTGAGACCCTTTTTGGTTCTACCCCTGCCGGTCTAAGGTACTCGAAAATCTACATTCTACATTCTACATTCTACAACCAACCCCGATCGCACGAATACTTAGACACTTGGACTACTCGAACGATCGGCAACTAGGGCCACTCGAATCCTTAAAATAATGGGCACCTATGTCGATAAGCTCAGTGTTTATAAAACAGCGCAATTGAAAGCAAAGCACTAATTGTTCGCTAACTTCCATTGGCACTACACTACTGCGAAATGGGGAGATCCCGTGGTACATATGGCATTCACCATAAACGAGAATACTATGAATGAGAGCTGTTCTCACGTTATTAGCGGCAACAATATATGAATATCGGTTGATATGAAAAGAAAAATTCTGGACTTTATATGTGTCTAAAGATGCTAATCAGGAATCTTTTTAGAGCGAAAAATCGTTCTCTGTTGTTATGTTAAGGGCACGTGGTAATTACCATAAGGGAAAATTTAGATTTACTAACTTTACGGTTGCAATAATAAATATTTTTTGCTAAAATCAGACTATTTATGGTATTTTGTGCAGACGGAGGAAAATGGCATGGTTTTAGTTAAAAATATTTATTTTTGCAAAACTAAAATTGAGAATTGAGTGTATTAATAGTAAAATATCGTATCCTAATAGGATTCAAGATTTATGGGGGTGTTATTTACGTGTTGCATATGGATTTTTAATTAAGGAATTTATGAGAAAATTAAAAACGCATTATCAAGATTCATATAAGAGCAAATTTAGTTTCACGAAAAAATTTATTGCGAATGTAAAGTATTCGAAAAACTAAATTTGTTTTTATAGTAAAGTAACTATATAACATATATTCTTAAGGGTTAACAATATCTTTAATTTAAAAAAATCTTCAAACCTTAGAAATATATTAATTCGATGAAAAGTTATAATATTCTACAATTTTAAAGAGAAAAAATTAAATCTGATATGTACTTTAACTCTACTATTGACAAGATTATTCAAGGCTTGCGCAATTTCCGTCGGCCGTCGGCCGCCATTTTTGATTGGGAAGACTTCATTGCTTTATAGCTTTTTTCCAATTATCTATACGTTACTGACTCTAATTGATACTTTTGTATATATATATATCTTCGATTTAAAAAAACTAAATTTTGAGACTACGAAACAATTGATTACAAAAAAATTATAATTAATACACATGGAACGTAATTTAATATCTTTTAATATTGAATTTATAATTAAATCAGTCTAAAGACTTCAGTTACTTATTATTTTAAGATATTTAAATTTACTTTGCCAAAATGTATTATGAAATATTTATATAACTTTCATAAATCCTGCATAATTTCTACAATTTTCTCTGCATGATGATTCAGGATAATATACTTTCAAGAATGTTTAACCTACCCTTTATGATTGCGTAGAAGCTAACCCCAGAAGAAAAGAGAGTGAAGGCGATGGAAGTTGCTCTTTAATCTTTATATGGGGTGCGCAGAGATACCGTAGATCCACTTATAAAAATCTGGCTAATTGTGCTAAGCCAAAATTGCCCAATTTATCGCTCCATCTCACAAATCTCGTTTCATTTCTCTCAGCATTCCACTTCCCACTTGACTTGCAAAAAAAGTAAAAGGTTGGAACATATCACTTGAATTCTGATTCAGATGCTTATAAAGAAGCTCTTATAATTCCATTTAACGTTTTGTGCAAATAATTTTGAGTCTATTATAAAAAAATGTTTGTTTCTGTTTTGGCTGACTATATATAGGGAAAAATAATCAAAATATATTAATTTTATTACTTCAGCAATATATAATAATTTAATAATGAATACAAAATATGTGTGTACTAACTTTTTTAATGCAGTTGAAGTTGTTCTGATCTGCTGTTCTCAATTGGCGCCTCAAAATCACAACACTAATCTTCTTTATCCTCACTTCAGTCAAGTTTTTGCGCCTCTTCAAAAGTCCTCCAAAAGATCTTCACTGAAGAAATAACACTCCATTTTTTCCACTCAAAATCGAAGAGCACAATCCCTTATAGGTCCATTTCCCAAGAAAGAACAACACATTCACTGAAAAACTCATAGTCTTCACTCCAAGCAATTCCCTTTCTTTCATGTCTATTACATCCATTAAAAACGATAAAACAGACTTTACACTCTTGATGACAATTCATTTCTCTCTCTCATCTTGCAACATGGGAACACTCGTCACGACATCATAACTGAAACCATTCAATAAATGATTATCAGAATACTCTTGATCAATCACTCAATTACAGATCCAATTCGTACCACTCTAAAGTTACAAGACTCTTGTTTTTTTGCGAACTGCAAAGTATCATCCGTAAATCATCATTCACTATTCACCGTAGTTTTGGAAACGTCGGGTTTGATCACATGGACGGTTTCACCGTCCGCATCCCGATGATGTGAGGAACGTCTTCATCGAGGCAACGGATCTTTGTCAGCCAAATCGTGACGAGCCCGATGGCGAGGTTCCTAGGATGAACCCAGCAGTCTGTTTTTAATCCCTTGGTTCGTGATTCGTGGTCAAAGACCGGCGCGATATTTGCAGCTGGTTGGTGAACAGTGTGTTGGGTGAATGGTTCGTCGTGGTGGAAGGTCGACGTGGATGGAAGTGGATGAAAGTACGAAGGGAGAGAGAACGAGCAAAGATAGCAACGCTGGAGGCGTGGCAAAAGGCGGAGTAACCAGCAACTAGGCAACACGCCTCCTCGAGCTTTTGCCATCCAGGCTCAGCAACACCCTGACACGAGTTCATCCCCGTCGCCTGTGAAGGGCGTCCTCGCGACGTCAAAAGTGGCGGAGCAGTCTAGCTCCTTAAACTCTGACACACTTCATCGATCCTCTCTTTATGTACCTTACGAGGTGAGGTCTCACTGTCTTGGTGAGAATCTTATTTTTCCTTTCTGCCAGTTCAAAAGCTTCGAGTCAACCCCTCTGAGACGGGAGACGACTTCCGGCGAAATTCCGTTAAATTCTCGAACCAGCTCGGACATGTCTTTCAGTTTTTAAAAGTCCCTAAGCGTACATCCGGCTGGTAACTACTTGTACAGAAAACTGGAATCGACCGAGTTCATCTTTCGAGATTAACACCTTCTTTGAGTGGAGCTTACTTCGCGAATGTTTTCTTCACTTGTCATTCATGTGGGGCTTAATTGCTGCCTTTCATGTCTGGATGCTTTTTTTCTCTCAGGATGGTTTCTTTCTTTCTGAATTCAGTTTTAGTTTTAAGTGCTTCTTCAAGAAGGTGAGGAATTCTGTGTCTGGTCGACTAGATCATTATAGTTCATTATGAATTATTATGCAGATTGTAAACTAGTCAGCAGACAATGTTACTGAATGATTAAAAGAATCAGAATTCCATATTGCCTTGAATATAATTTCAAAGAACTCGCATAACGAAAGCTATCAATTCATCATTCATAATGCATATCAAAATCTTCTCCATGTTCACCTCTATCTTATCACTACAAAAACTTCTTTGCGCAAATGGATTTTTATAACCAACCCCTGATTCTTCCACACAAAAGCAACTTGAACAAGATTTTTCCACTGAAGAACCTGTTCATCAGTATTTCGCGATAGTGATTCTAAAGTCATTCAATAAGAGGTATTCATTACAGAGACGCTATTCACATTAATACCAGTATCCTTCATTGAGAATAATGAACTCAATAAAAAAAGGAGAAGGTTGTAATGTACGATTGCACATAGGTTGAGGTAAAAGATTATGTTTAGCTGGGATGTGTGGGTATCAGAAAAGGCGAAACACGGCAGCGGCGGCGAAATGCATTGAACGGCAAGGCTGGTAGTTGGGGAAAGGTAGTGTTCGAATCTCTGCCGGCGGAAGGTCGACGAATGGGATAGCGAATGAATACCGAGTATGGATTCGTGAGGAACCAATAGGGATGCGAGATGGCCTCCCTCGTTTAAGCCCGCTACGCCAATCCGAGCGTTTTCCATATTTCCACCCTCGGATCTTCGGAGGTGGAAAACTGCAGGGGTGGCTTTCAGCGATGCAGCTGCCTTGCCTGTCGGCTGATAAAGACAGATAGACACCCGAGTTTTTGATCAAGCCAACATTAACGACTGATAGCGGTCGACCCTGCCATCGCAGGCATTCCTTAACACCTTCCATCTTCTATATACCTTCTAGATTTCAGCTTCCAAATTCCAAACACCATTCACGTTCGACCCCCTGACACCAACCTACTAATGTCAAATAGTCCCAGTTCGAAGATATTTTGTCCTCTACATTCCTGAGATCAATCTAGGAACTTGTAACTTTGGAATCTCTGCTTTCGAACAAGTCTTTTCTGAAGAAGTAATCATTGCGGATGTATCACATGGAATTAGAATTCAATATCCGGGAATAATCAGAAACTTTATTAGTAAAAATAGTTCGCTATCATTCTATAAAGGATCATTATTTACAATGATCTATTGTGCAGTGGACACCTATTAGTCATTTTCTAGATGGTTATTGATGATCATTAATTCATTGCTTAACAAATTTGCAGAATTGCATATTCATTTCCATCTATAAACATTTTTTATATATTCAAATACTCTATTGATCATTTTCAGAAGGGGTTTCAAGTGGACTTTGATTGGTTGTTTGTTTTACGACAGATTAGGTGTCGATGCACGTGACCCAACATGTGACAAGCGTACAGGGGATGGTAAAGTAAATATCCTTAAGAGGAGGTAACCAATTATGATGAACTCTTCATAACAGATTTTAAATAAGGGAGCATTTTTTAAGGAGTTTATAGTCTTAAGTCTATATATTGTATAGTATAATAAAATATACAAGTATAGTTTTGTATCAGTTTTAGGTATATGTATAAGATTGAATAAAACACTAAGGAAGGACATTTCCTACATGAAAAAATGAATCTAACAGAATTATGTAATTTTCACACCATAGTATATGACCAATCAGTCTACCCATCGTTAAGCGATATACCACCTACAATTGCATTCTTTTCGCCTCGAGGGAATGACATCCTACACCATGTTCGTTCCTTGTAATTCTATAGACCCTCTGCATATCATCCCCTATCCCAACATCCCATCTGAGCCACTATATATATGTATACATACACAATACACATATTGCACACACATCCTATCAAGGGGGAGTAACTTCGGACAATACATATCAGTTTATAGTGATAAAAAGCAAACACGGGAAATAACACGAGGAATTACTGAACCAAACAATATGTCCCTCGTCTCAGGGGACACTGGAGAGTTTTCGACCAACCTGTATGCTTAAATGCGAATCCTGCATTGACAATATTTCTACTTTCTGACCAACAGACCTTGCTTTTTATTTCGAGCTGACTAAAGGAGAGTGGATAATAGAAGACAGTGTCTCATTAGATGAAAAAAGTCCAACGTGGTCAGCAATAATTACTCTATAGAGAAATAGATCTTCACATAATAATCGCTTTTATTCTGCTTCACGTTAATCTCTAAATCTGAATTAGCGATAACTATACCACTGATTCCATCAGCGTAATTCCTTGGTTCATCATTCATTTATTCAGTATATTTATTGGATTCAGTGATATAATTATTACTGATTCAGATTAAGAGTATGAAAGCATGGATCATTGGATAAAGAGATAATCTAGCTTCATACTCATAGAGAAGATATTTGAAAGAGTTTCTTCCACAAAAATAGAATTTCTGGCAAGATTTTTAAGACAGAAATAAAGTGAAGCACGAGCTAAAAAATCGGTACCCTTTTGCTTGCGGGTGTCTCTTGGCGGGTGGTGCTCTTGTAGGCAGTGACTAGTGAGGTAAACTCGAGTGTCTAGGATGTCAGAGAGAGGGTAGGAAGGGTTGTGGGTTAGTGAATAAGAAGGGATAGAAAGAGTGGGTAGAGCAGGCGAAATAGAGCCTTAGGGGATGCTTTTTCCTCAGACTGAGCATTCCTCAGTGGGCGACGCTCAGCTGTGGACTGGTTCAGTGATGAAGGCTCACATGCGGCGGCAACAGCACAGGCAAGAAGTACAATTCACAATTAGCAAACACAAACGGAACTGTACGAGTGGCTTCAAGTTGCTGGGACGTGGTAGGAAGGTTTCTGTCTTGCTCTGCTGACGCCGGAAACAAACGTTGGGGAAATCCGGAACGCCAGTCTTGTGAAGCTGTCTTCTCATTTTTTGACATTTCTACTTAAATCACATTTAAAATATTTATTTTTAAGATTTGGGTTTAAACCATTGAATGCAGATCTAATAGGGCGTTTCTGAATCTTCTTCTCTTCGTGAATATTTCTAATCCACGTCTGGCTCATGAGGCTCATATTAGGGGAAAACAGGGTGTACTCTTTTCCAGGATATATATATATATTCTAGAGAAAAATGATCACCTGAAGAATGATAGTTGTATAAAGATTACTTACTATGTATTGTAAAATAATATTCAATAATGAATTGATCATGCGAAGATCCATTATTCAGATGGTGATTGTCCAGGAGATCATTGTCAAAATTAAAGAGAAATATCTATTCAGAGTGTAATTGATGATATCTGATGTTTTAATAGACATATGAATCCCATAATGATAGAAAATATGTGGAGTATTTCATTAAGGTAATTCCATTAAGGTAAGTATTTGGTTCACCCGGTATACGCGCGCATCGGGCTTTCGCTGTTGCGTTGGAACACTTGAAACCCCAACCAGTTACGGCAACAATAGGCTTTGTCTTCGCGCCGTCGGCTCTCGCAAATTGGTAGAAATCTTGATTAAAGGTGCAATTCCGCTGCTGCCTGCGGACAAATATGAATTGCACCCCTGATGCTTCCACCCCCTCTGAGTTCTGCAGCCAGATGGAAATGGAAAAAGTGCTGCCTTCCAACATTCTCTGAACGTTCAAAGACGTCTCTGAGGTAATCGCTCTTTCGCTCTTGAAATGGTGCCCGAAATGTTTACCACTTTATTACTGGCGTTTGGCACTTCATTTGCAACGATGTATACTGGGTGGTAGAAATTACAAAATCAGAGATTTTATGATTATTTATTAAGTATTTGAAATTATGAGCCAAAGATTCTTATCCTTATCAATTAGACCTAATTTTGAAGTTAATGCAAGGTTTTCAATGCGAATTGGTTCGGAATGAATTTCAATCCGAAACTTTCCTCATATAAAAATACTCTTTTCTTTGTGTGGAGATACAATATTTTCGCGAATCAATTTCTATGAATGTTGGAAAGAATAATTCTATTATTTGAAATGACCCTCCTAAGTATTGAGGGCTTATCGACAGATACCATTCGAGTGACGGATCAGCACAGAGGGAAACATTGATATCGAATAATATAGTGGATGACAGATGGGAGAGCCATTTTTATTGTCATAATCCGACATTTCCAATCACTATTCCTAACGATCTTACAAATTCCATTTCCTGAGATTTTATATGCAATTTATTGTCAAGAAAGAATAATATATAATACAAGTATTGAATACTAATTTAAAAATTAGCTTTTCTCTTTCGCAGTGGCTATGATGTATACATACACTCGTATTTAATATGTAGAGCGTATGCTTTACCATGAAATAGTATCAGTATCGTACCATCCCCCAGAGCTAAGTTAGTTTACATAACGATAATTGGGATGTGTACATGAAAGGGATTCGCATCGCAATCTATACCATTTGCGAACTGAGGTTTGAATTATGAAAAGCAATTCGATTTCAAAACTTCGATATGCAACATATTGCATCTATTCGGACGGAAATTTCAGGATGCTTACAACTAGTCGCGGACTTTTTATTTATACTGAAAATATATATATGTATGCTCAGAATCGTATATACATAAGAAAATATATATATTGGAAAGCGTACTTCTGAGATTCGCCAGCAGATGTGGCCAGAATGCAATATTTGATATAAATCCCAGATTGAATTGTTCATAATATTAAACTTGATATGTGAAAAATTTCATTTATTTTGAATAAACGAATTTCTTTTAAAAATTTTAATTTTTGAAAATTATATTTTAAAATTATATTTGAATAGTATATTTTCTACGAATGGGTCTAGGGTGTCTATACGTAGTCTTTAAAATAAATATTTTTGTCATTCTGATTATGAATGCAAAGATAGATTTGGATATTAATCTAAAAAGTATTTTATAACTTGAGAAATTTTAAGTTCAAGTAAATTATTATTGATTTATCTTTGAAACAATTTTTTTTGTATAAATGAAAAGCAAACGATAATTCTGACGATCGCCAGCAGAGGTTCCGATGTATATTTTAATCAAACCGTTAGTTTCGAGTTTCATTTCAGTTATACGTGACCGGCTTCTACGGAAAGACAGCACGACAAAAAACCTGAATTAAATCCCAGAAATCAGAAAACTTGACTCGGTATAAAATTTTATCTGTCATCAAATAGGAATTTTAAAAGGTATTTAGAAAATATTTCTTGCATTATACTTCTCAAATATTTTAATTTATCTTTTATTATCTGTAATTAATAAAAAATTCTGAATTTCAACTTATAATTAAGATACTGAGGGCTTATTATTATTATTCAAATTTGGGCTCAATTTTAATTATTGCATTTTTTTCTATAATTTTTAACGAAATTTTAAAAAACCATACCTTTTTTTACAGACACATAATGTTCCTCCTTTCAATTTTTCTATTTTTGCCCCTGATATCAAGTGCAGAAGATCTAAAACAAGAATCTCTCGTTCTGCACATCGAAAACGGGATTTTTCAAAGAATAATTTCTGAAAATTCTCTAATAAAAAATCTGGACTTATCTAGTATGCAAATCAAGTCAATTCAAAAAGAAGTCTTCGAGAATTTAAAAAATCTCAAGACCTTGAACCTCAGAAACAATTCTCTCGAGGTTCTTCCGAAATATATCTTCTCAAACCTCAATAATCTGGAATATTTATCTCTTGCGGAAAACAAGTTGACCTCCTTAGATAAGGTTTTTGTTGGTCTAAATAATTTAAAGACTTTAAATATATCCTACCTTCCCAAATCGGGTATAAATCCTAGTGAATTTGCGGGTTTGCCTAAAAATGTTACAATATATACTCATGGAAACCAATTTGATTATATTCATCTATTGCTCTTCGAAAACTCGTCTTGGATTGAGGAAAATAAACTCGAACCATTGGGACTTAAAAAAAATTGTTCAAACATTTTCAAAGACGAGAATAGATTTAAACCTGCTTTTCAAGAATTATATAATTCGACTGAGGTTTGCATCGAGAATGAAATTGTGATGAATTTGAAGGAAGCTAAAGAACTGGATCTTCATTGCCAAAGGATAACATATTTTGACGAAGATAACGCTGTGAGTAACCCATAAACATTTTTTAAAACAGAATAACAGTATCGCTTAGTCAGATTAAATTTTTCATGAGAGGGAATTTCATTTTTTTCATAATTATTTGATTGGAGAATATTAATCCTAATCTGAAATTATATTTTCTTTGAATTAGATCTGGATGGACCTTTCTAGATTAGGAATAAAAGGATTTAGCGAAAGCTGGTACCACCTTGAAAATTTCCCTGTGAAAAAAATCTCTTTGAGTGGAAACGAGATTGTAAACCTCTCGAAAAATATTTTGAATGATCTACCAGCCGAAATTCTTGAAGTGATGTTGGATGGAAACAAATTAAAGAGACTCAACTCAAAAGTTATTAATAACAAGCACATAAAATTAATCAATTTATCCCTGAACTTAATTGAGGAAATTGAAGATGAAGTTTTTGAAAATACGAATCTTGAAACTCTCTATCTACTGCTCAATGATCTCGAAAATATGAATTTTGTTAGGACTTTGCCATCCACGCTAAAAACTCTCAATCTTGGTAGCAACAAGTTTAAATCGATTCCGAAAGGTGTCTTTGGCAATCTTTCAAATTTGGAAGAACTTCTTTTAAGTAGAAACAAAATTACATCTTTGCAGACGAATGTTTTTTCGGGATTAAAGTCCCTTAAGGTACTAGAATTGTGGTCGAATGGAATTTCTTACATCGCTCCAGATTCCTTCAGAAACTTGAGGAAGCTCAATTCTCTTTATCTCAGCGATAATTCAATTTACTTTCTTCCAAATGGAGTTCTCGCAAATATGGATGAGTTGAGAGAAATTCACTTAGACGAGAATAAAATCAGGAAGATTAGAAGAGGGACTTTTAATAAATTATGCAAGTCACTGACAAATCTTAATATCGAACGTAATCAAATAGATTTCATTGAACCTGGAAGCTTTGCCAACATGCCAAAATTGTCATACCTCAGTTTAAAAGGCAATTTACTCACAATTGTCAAATCTGGTACTTTTAAGGGTCTACTTAATTTTACAGAATTGTCTCTGAGTGATAATCCAATCACAATCATAGAAAAAAATGCTTTTCCGAATGTATCGACAAATCCTTATTTTCTATTTGATATGACAGATATACCTTTAAAAAACTTACAAGCTGGGATTTTCTCTGGTTTACCAATAGCCACAAAAATCGAAGTAGAAAATAATTGCATTGAGGTGATTAAAGCTGGAGCACTTGTCGTTTAATTAACGAAAATAATTACAGTTATGTGTTTTAATTTATAAAGTATACTAAGTGTTTTTATTGAAATATGTGAATATAGAATAAATTTGTTAAAATATATAAAAACTTTTTCTTTTTACATTTACGATAAGATTACAACTAATTTCGACATGTAAATTACATTTTGCAATAAATAAAATGAAATACAATATTTTTTTCATCAATTTTAATTTAATAAATACTAATAAAATAATATTTAATAATAATGCTAATAAATCCTCTCTATTGACCTAAATTAAATTAATAAATAATATATATATATATATGTTGAATTATCAACAATGCTATAAAAAGTACTACAAAGATTAAAAATTAACTTATATTATTATTAACTTTTGAATTTGAATAACGTATTACCAGCAATTCATAAAATAATTCTCTGAAGAACTCGTAAAGAAAGGGACTTTACCCGCCTCTACTTACCGACAGTTGGTAAGAATTTACCGACCTATTCAAATTAAATGGTTGAAAAAAATCCACCAAAAAAATGTAACCTCAAAATAGTTTTAGAAAGAACAAAGAAATGTGCCTTGTAAATTTAAGATATAAACCATAAAAAGTCTAGTAATCTGATTTACTAAAGTGCCAAATTATATTTACAATGTATTTAGTGTCTATTAATTCATATAATATAAATTTATTCGTTTTCTTCCTGCACGTGAATTGAGATATGATTTATTGTTGTTGCTGTTACAAACCAGTGCAATTAATTTGAAAAATATTTCTGCATCAACTTATTAACAAGTTAATTAATAGGTAAAGTTAAACAATTATAGTAATAATTAAATATAATAACTATAATTAATAGATCAGAGTTTTTTTTTTATACTCTACTGAAATACTTCAATAAAACATTCTACATATATTAATTACTTGTGTTTTCCAATAGGAATCCCAGAATCAATCATGCAGGAAAGGGATATTCCTTATCTCCTCACTGGAGGAATTTTCTACATCTTTGGTCTACTCTGGTGTTTCGAATATGCAATTTTCTGGTTTCCCCCTCGTCAAGAAAGAGATATTCCCCGAAAGAGTGGATTCTTTAACAAATTGTTAACCAGATATCCTCTCGAAGGAATTTTAAAATTAATTTGCACAGTCATAGGACTTGTAGGAACATTAACCGCCTCACCAAATGATGGAATTATTTCCGCCAAAGTCAGATATGCAACCATATACCTCTTTTTCGCACTTTCTGGTCTAGTCGATGTTCTTAACTTTTACTTTCCTCGCAACTTCAGCACAGGTCTTGTGAAAATGGGCCTTGCACAAAGCTTTTTTGTAGAAGGTTTTCTTTTTATCTGGGCAAATATCGCGGATAATCCAATGATTGATGCAGTATTGGCTGGCATTGTTTGGACAACGAGTCTTTCTATTGTTTTGGAACTTGTCTGGCCAGAAATTAAATTGTTAACAGGAGCTACAACTTTATTACATGGAGCCTGGATCGCTCACATGGTTCGAGCTCACAGCACAAGATTTGTAACTTCTGAGGAAGTAGCTGTTAATTTTTCTTGGCATCTTGCGGTTGCATCAACTGTTACTCTTTGTATTGTTGGTATCACTAGATGCGTCATTCCTCATCAAAGAGATGTTCCTCCTGAAATACCAATTTATGACTATTGTGAGGAACCAATAAGGAATTGATTAGAGATTTCTTAAGCACATTTTTTAGTCCTTGAATCTTTAAATACTCTTTCAAATACTCTTTTATGAGTGGACCACTCCTAGAAAAGGATATTCTATTTTAACATTTCCTTTTTTAAATAAAATATTTGTTTTTTGAACATTAATTATCATTAGCAGAACTGAAGATTAAAGAAAAATTTTTGAAGACTGAAAAGCAATTTTAATCCTGAAATTTAATAGATTTCAACTTCTAGGGTATATCAGTTCTGCGTTTAAATTAATATTTAAAGTTATAATAGTATTAACTTATTGCTATATTGTTTCAAAAGATTTGGAATAATTTTGGCGAATTATAGAGATTACAGGACCAATTAAAAAAATAATTAGGATATTTTTGTACGTTCTTTACTAATGTTATCTATTTGTTTCTTGTCTTTTTGCTGGAGAAGTAATTCACGATTATTAACTAAGTATAGTCATGTATTCATTTTCTCTGCAAACTATTTTTGCAAATTAATGTGATCACTAGCTTACTAAGATTGTCTATATTTAGGAATTAATTTTGGTATTAATATTACCATTTAACGTGCCATTTCTCAGGTACACATTTACTATTGTGCGCCACATTTTGAAGGTTTTTTATATCCTCATTTGATGATATAAATAAAATGTACCATTAATCAAAACCTTCAATTGTAGAATAAGAATTTTAACATCGAAGAAAGGGAATTATATTGATTTTCAGACGATATTGTAGAAAGTTTTGCTCTTGATCTGTAAGAAAATATATTCTGTGCCTTCTTGTGCCTTGCGATTCTCATTATATAATAATTGTACATTGACAACGAATATTTTTTGTGATTTGTGTCTTCTTTTTATGCAAATATACGTTGATCTATTTAAATTATTATCTTTTTAATTTACATGCCTTTAAACTACTTAAATATATTTTATTCTTAATATTAGACATTGATGTAAGACTTAATTTAAAATTAATTAATTAATTAATTAATTAATTAAAAGAATAAAAATAAAACCAGAGATGATAAAACCTAAGGGTTTCAAAAATGTATACACAGTCCTGGTTTCCGCCTAATTGGGAAATGACTTCTGATTGGTTGGCCTCTAGACTTTGAATTCTGATTGGTTGACAGATGACGTAGCGTCGAAAGTCAGTCGAGAACCGAAAATCCGTCAAATTTGGCGAGATTCTCTTATAAACACTAGTGTGTAATGTCATTTTTTACTTTCTACGCAAAATAATTCCAAAAAGGATCCAAGAACATAAATAATTCTTTGAGAAATTGTGAAAATAGCTCAAGTGGATTTTATTTCCTGTTTGATAAAATGGTAAGTCATTGGCATGAGAGGTTAGGAACGCCTTTATTATCAGTTTATCTAGATAGTTATACATTTCAACTGAAAATTATTCATCCTTTACTTATTATATCCGGCTTTACTAGTTTTCTTATCATATTATTATTAATAATCAAGTTTTTATTGCATTATTAGCCTTCATTATTATGATTATTTTTCATGATGACTCGCAATGCGAAAAACGTGTCTACGTAGAGTTATTTGATATATATAAAGAATTTAAAATATATATAAAATAGTAGAGTCAATGAAGAATGATTACAATGATTGTAAAAAGTTATAAATTAATTGGAGAGAATTGTATTGAAGAATAAATAAATTTGCTCTGAAATGTTGAAGTACTTGTACTATTTTCATAGCTTTACTGTTTTATATAATATAATTCTGCAACTTAATACATTTTTTATGTTTTTTACAGTCTAGTTCCCTGAAGCCTTATTTGACAGCCGTAAGGCGAACGCTCACTGCTGCAATGTGTCTTGAAAATTTTTCATCACAAATTATAGAAAGACATAACAAACCCGAAGTGGAAGTGAGAATGAGTAAAGAGCTTCTCTTAACGCCAATTCTCATCAGCAGGAATAACAAAGAGAAAATCCTGATTGAATCAAGTATAAATAGTTTGCGAATCAGCATTGCTGTGAAGCAGGCTGACGATTTAGAAAAGATCCTCTGTCATAAGTTCACCAGATTTATGACGATGCGTGCTGAAAATTTCACGATTCTTAGGAGAAAACCTATAGAGGTATATTATTTTTTATTTATAAGGTCTTATGTTTTCATTAATTGTACGTACTAATTGTTTTGGTGTTTTTCTTTTGTGTTTTGACAGGGCTATGACATCAGTTTCTTGATTACAAATGTCCACACTGAACAAATGTACAAACACAAAATCGTTGATTTCGTTATTCATTTCATGGAAGAAATTGATAGAGAAATCAGTGAAATGAAACTTTCAATGAATGCCAGAGCTCGTACATGTGCTGAAGAATTCTTAAAAAAGGTATGAGATAATAGTAAAAAATTTCTAACTAATTTATATATTATATTTATTTCATTTGAATATTTTTATGCCTATGATCTTTTAATTTGCAGTTCTAGTCAACGCAGTACTGAATAATTACGAAAAGGATGAATTTAGATAGCTGTAATACGTGAAGCAGAAAGAATTGAAGTCAAAATCTCACGAACAACTTGTTCTACTCTCACGGCGTGTTGAATACAATATTCTGTTGAGCACAAAGGCTTTTTAATTTAGTTTATTGACGTTGGTGCAATGTTTAACAGATGTAATGTCGATCGTATGAATAACTACCGTATATCAGGTTAGTGAATGCTAAAGTGTGCTCCTGAATTTTTTATTTTTTATTTTCCTAGCCGAAGAGAGAAATGCGTACAGAGATATATTAGCCGAAAACAATTGTAGATAAGTTTACAAATTTTTAAATCGAATATCGCACTTAAAAATTTGCACAGAGGAAAATTGTTTTTACAAAAAAAAAAAAAATAGTTATAAAAAATCTCTGTTACTGATCCTGTTTTTATTAAGATTTTTTGTAACAACCTTACAAGGGTAAGACAGGGATTTAGGGATAATTCAGTATTAAGAATACGAAATATGAGTAATATTTCGCCTGAAGCCACTGATTGTATTACCTGAATATTATTTCAACTAGCATTTCCTTTGTAGCAAAATATTGTTGTAGAAATGGAGGCAAATGTCCAAGATTCTTGTGTTGCATGTCGAAGCGGTAATTATACAAATTGTAATTACAAAAAGTCAATGGAGTGTTGGTATGAACGTAATGAATGGGTAAATGGTTTCATGCAGTTTTCAATTTTAGTGAAACTACTCATCACAATTGCACAGTTATCATTTCCAAAACAACTGTTGATTATCTTGCTGAATACTGTTTTGTGTAAATCTGATTTAGTGGAAAATTATTAACGTAGAAGAGGTCACAGAACATGATAAGATTCAATTCTAATATAGTGAGTTATAATAACTGCCAAATCTGTAATTAATTAATTAATCTACTTCGAAAGTAGAGATATAAAATTAGGTAATTGTACTGAAACGAAGATGTTAATATGCTCCGCAGTCTACATTTCTAATATCTAAGTGCTAATTTTTAAACATTTACTTCTATTCCAACGTCTTATATTTATAATAAACCTTGATTAAAGACACACTCCGCAATCGTTATTTTTATAGACTATTTCGAAACTTTACGATTTTTAAGTTTCAGTTTATAGTATATAGAGTAAAATCAAAGAAATTTTATGCTTTATTTGCTTAAAGAAGGGGCAAACGGTTGATAAGAATTGCAGGAAATAAAGGATTCAACGCGAACGTAACAGTTTTATTTAAAATACGTGTACACCAGTAGCATTCGTCGGTAGAACGATCTTTGATCGTTATGCACAACAGGTCTCCGCGAACGGACTCCGCCTCTCGATGACAACGGCGATGTATACAGACTCTGTGAAAAGTCACCCACGAGAGACGTTCTTTCCATTAGATATCGTTGATGTCGTTTCCTGGCCGAGTGCCTTCTTCAAGCTTGGAATCCATCACGTTTTACGTCGACTCTTTTACTTTTTCCTTGGGGAAGGGTCTGGGTCTGGTCCCTCTTTGCCAATTGAGAATGCCTTTCGTCAGTGCCAATCGCAAGTTTTCCGACGCGCGACACATGTGACTCAAGACAAATTCGTGTCTTTGCAAACCAAACATTTTTCTCTAGTTTTTATTGCTTATTTTTAATTTTTAAAAGTGATATGTGAATTTTAATCTATCCACTTCTGTAGAGTTTAATTTACAAGATCTTTATTTTTTACATTATATTTATGGAGGTCATCAATCAATAGGTAGTTTAATTCTTTCTAATTAAATTTTTTTCATTTTTTACTGGAATCTAAAAAATACGTCTAATCAAAATTTTATTGGAAGCATAGAGTTTAAATTTATTCTCAAAAATATCTAAAGTTATATGATGGATGTCAGTAAACAAAACAAAAATAAATATTCTGGCTCCCTTCATATAATACAATTTTTAATAGGTCAAAAACTACTTTTATATCATAATTGTCTTCTTATATTATTCTTTAAAAATAGCACATCATCAGCTTGGATTCACAGGACATGTGAGCCTCCACAGTCGTTGAAACATCTCTAGAAAAAAAGGAACTGAGGAACTATTAAAGCTCGTGGATTTTTGCAGGCGCAACTCAATCACTCCGGCCGACGTCGAGCTTGCGCGAGATCAGAGCTTTTACGCCGACGCCGACGCAGCGCTCAAAGCTCGGAGTCGGCGTAGTCTGGGACCTGGTGTCTCCCGATCGGGAACGGCAAAAGACGAGAAAACGGGAACGAGAGACCGACGAACGACGACGAGAAGAGGCTAGTCGAGTGAGGAGTGTGGCTCGCGTTAGATAGGATGCGTGTGCCTGGGTGCGGTGTCCCACCACCCAACAAAAATAACAACAAAAACGACAAAGTCAACACAATAAATAACGATAAGCAAACAAAATTCATC
The DNA here is from genome assembly GCA_900474325.1 of Synergus umbraculus. Lineage (NCBI taxonomy): Eukaryota > Metazoa > Arthropoda > Insecta > Hymenoptera > Cynipidae > Synergus > Synergus umbraculus. Next base: position 18,753 of record UCOK01008676.1, read on the forward strand.
AGCCAGAATACCAGCGCGTTTCAGGAAGTGCGACGGAGGCACCGCGTGACGAGTGATCACCAGCAGAAGAGGCGGGAAAGAAACCAGATCCGAAAGGGACATCCTACAAAAGCTAAGATCTCAAGGTTTTCGAGTCTTTCAAGGTTTTCCGACCTCCAGGGGAAGAGAATATCGGAAGGACTTTCCGTCCTTCCAACTGAAAAGGTCCGAGGGAGTCCAATTTCCTCAGGATCAAGGTACCAAAAGTTTGAAAAGAATCCTCTGGTTCTAAGAATTGAGAGTCAAGTTCTTCGGTGGAGATTTTCTGAGTCTTGTGGGAGAGTTTAGCCCCTAGGGGACCAACAATTTTCTGGTTGTCTTCATCTGGGCCAGTGTATTCCCCAAGGCATCCAAAACGTTTAGAACGCTGCAGCTCCAGGCGCACGAGTGCCACCCAGGTGTCAACCGGCATCAGCCTGGACCACCACCGTCCCAGCTACTCATGTTCATCCCGGATACCCTGAGGAGCTGCATGGTGGAACCGGATGTCTCGACTTACCTACAGGCCCCTTCCGTAGGACAGGTGCTTAGATTAGATTTTTGCTTTGCTTGTGCTTACTGCATCTTCTTGTATGATATGCTTTCATTTAGCTAAGTCTGGCTTTCATGATTCACCAAGGCAGCGATTTTGTAAACATTGATGGCTATAGCGAATTATCAGTCTGGGCTTCTCTTTATCTGATTTTTGTGAGTTTATACAAGGTCTAAAGAATGGGAGTTTGTTGAAATTCAAATATAATCAGAAGGTGTTATATGGTCCATGCCAAAGATAGTTTTTTAAAGATGAGGGATTCAAAAAGTTATATGGATTTATAAGGAGAAACATAGTGTCAACTCGTTGGGGTTTTTTTTGATAGACATCAAAATTAAAAGACATCAAAACCTTGCTTGCTTGGAAATTAAAAGAAAATATGTTGGTGGAGAGATCTGTGATGATCAATTGAATGGGAGGTATATTTAGAGTGAAAGTAAATTATTCAGGCAATTCAGTTGATAATCATAGAGAATTGGAGAACAATTTTTTTTGAATTAGGTGAATGAATAATTAAATATAGAAGGACGATTGGTTGGGGTTGATAACCGGAATGAATCTTATAAATAATAACCAGAGATTAAGGCATACAAGCAGCAGAACACGTAGGAGGACACTTATAAAGCCAGGATGCACGCAAACCTGTCCAATTGTTCCGCGTGCTTGTCATCCCGATCGCACGTCTTTCTCACTCTTGGGACTCGTGAGTTGACTTTCAGCAATGTAGCATTCGTAATAGAACCGCAAAGATCTCTTTATTAAAAAACTTTAACAATTCGCCCCAAAGTCGCCATTTATCGCCGACGGTATTCGCAATTAAAAAAGGGAAATTCGAATTTCTACTGACGTTCCCATCACGAAGGTGAAAAGTTTCGTCAATAGGTTCCTGAATACTAAATTGAGTACGGATTTTAAAGCTGAAATATCAAAATTTCTTTTGCTTAGTAAAAATTGTTTAAATCGTTTCATCTTTATTTGATGAAGTTATCTATAGAATAAATTCAAATATTTAGAGAGGGCTAAAGATTGATCTATGAATATTGGATTTTTAGGATTTTCAGGAATTTTCAAAAAATTTGCATTGATATGAAAAATAGCGACTTTTTGACCCACCTTTTTTAACGGATAAACCAAAATCCAATCTAAACGTAATTGCCTTTTTTCAAATCTAGAAATTGAACAAAAAGGGCTCCCAGTGATTTAGACAAAAAGCTTTATATTGAGTTAAAGTTGATTCGTGTCAGATGATATGAATCGAGTTGAGTTGGAAGTTCATTGTCCTCTGTAACCCGGCGTCATCTGCAAACTTAGAACAGTCATTAGCGCGTCGTACACGACATTTATTTGGGGTGGTGCATCCTCTTTTCTTCCCCCTTGATACCTCAAGTAGGCTTCAAACGTTATTTGCCTTTGCCTTTGACTACGTTTGCATAATATTATTGCTTCCCTCAACATTAGTTCTCAGCAACTCTAATCTTCCTGTTCTCCAACAAAGTCTAATAATCTTCTACTATCAAATATAAAGTCCACTAAACTGCATCCCTGTTTGCTTCCTTAAATAAAAATTAATCACAGGGACTAGTGAAACAAGGTCCTTTAAAGTTTTTAAGATCTTAGCATAAGGTATTCCATTTTCTGATGATGAGAAGATTTGTTTTCACTTGCTTTCTTTTTTTTGCTTTGATTTCTTTTCAGATTGTATCTCTCGTCATTTAATTTACATGGAAAAAAGAATTTCAATTCAGATAAAAAATGTGATCACTAGTCCAAAACTTATTACCAAGTTCTGAAAAGGACAAAAGAACAATTGTAAAAATTTTGTCCTTTGAACTTGTTTCATAAGAGCTGACATTCACTCATCCTGAAGTAAATACACTCTATATGCCATAATAATCTCTTTTCTCTCAGTGGAATTGTAGAAGAAGCGAATTCTTGTTTTCGGCCAATTCGCGTTGTGCTTTCTCTGGTCGGTCTGTGCTTTCGTCTCTATGTCTATGCCTGTGTCTATGTTATGTCCCGCCAGACAGAGAGGAGTTTGGCTATCGATCGCCTTCAGCAGCAGCCGCGTGGTTTCCTTCTCACTCTTTCTTTTCCTGATTCTCTTTTCCTCCTTTTCTCACTCTCTTTCTGAATTCGTACTCCATTGCTTCGGTAACATGGTCCAAGGTATGGACATTAAAGGACGTAAAATCCAAACATCTCCGACATTTAAGATACTTCTTATATAACACCTTTTTATTTTAACTCTTCTATATCCATTCTATTGCAACATCATTCTGCAATTTACACGATAACATGACACAATTTAGACCATGCTATTCTTTCTGCGCAAAAATAGGTCTAATTATAATCAGTCTTACTCTTGCGAACAATATCATTTTCTTCTGTGTTGATGGTTGAACCATCAGTTCTTGATACTGAAAATAGTGATCTATATAAGTTGATTTGGATTCAAAAATCTGTATCATCTGGCTTGTATTTTCCTTTATAGATCTTGTATTTTTCTTCATAGATCAAAAATCATCTTTGTGAAGACATTGGATTTGGTATCTATGATTCTTCAAGTTGGACATCATTCAGATCAAAACTATTCTTTTTGATGCCTTGATGATGTTTGAAGTGGATACCATTGTGATCAATGGTGAACACAATGCTACTTCTTTTAGCGTTATTCCTAAAAGATTTTGTATGATGTCTTCCTTTCCTCATTGTTATGATTGCACAAGAAAAACAAATGGTCATCAATACCAACAGCCTACCAACTGGGTTGAGAACTTTCTGATGTGGCTATAAATACAATAAATCATGAAATTGTTGGTGAATCTCTTAAATCTGGTATCAACTAAGTCCTGAATGTATCAACTAAAACCTAAAATGTGTCATAAGTATTTATACAGATCTTGAAGTTAAAAACTAATATTAGGTTACTTGATCATGTTGGATCTGTTTGAGCCTATTAGGCTAGCCTTCTCTGGTCTCTTCCGAAGTCTTCGTATAATTAGAATCAAACACGTAATAACGGGAGTAATAAGTCCAAAACGGAGATGAAGATGGGAGCAAACGCGGTCTTAACGGAGAAGAGAAAAGGGGAAGAGTGAAGAAGAGCAAAGAGGGAGAGGTTGCGTCGGTTCGAGGGCAAATCTAGTAAGCTAGGACATGAGCTATTAATAACTGTTTGGGGTGCCGTACCTGGCCGCCGCGCGGTGCCTTCGGCGCGACTTGCGTCTAGATACGCGCGTTTCTTCCACCGGCGTCTCAGTGTCGTCGCGACGACCAACGTCGTCTCCGTTTTATGCCAACGGACCGCCACGTAGTGATTTCAATCGAGATTCTAAGTCGAAACGGTGTGTCGCGATATTTCGAGAATCGTCGAACCGAGGTCAGACGGAAGTGAAACGAGATCCTAACTCGAATTCGAATTTGGAATCAAGTGCCTTTACTTCGAGCAAGAACATAAATTCCAGCCCACCAGATTGGATATTTGTTCTTATCATCTAGTAGGACCCAGAACAGTATACATATCCCAGAAGATCTCAAGAATTTTGGAAATATTTGACGATTTCAACTTTGACGATGATCATCTGGGATGTGTGTTATGTTATGGACTGGGCCGAACACCTATCGTGAATATCCGGATTAGGACTCTTTGGGTTCTCGTTCGGTTTATTTTGGTCGGAAGCCGGTGGACTAGAAATCCAATTAGTCCGGATGAGTTCGGATGACATAGGAACTTGATTACGATGTCTTCTCTTGAATTTAGGTGTAACTGATGAGCTTTTCAGCCTCAGATATATTTTTGGCATTGAGTTCAACTGTTCTAAATGTTTTGAAGATCATTTTCGTATAACAAGATCTCAAGTTGTTTTTTAGAAATCTTCTGCAAGAGAATTGATGATAAGGTGTTTTCAGCTGTTTCCAGGGGAATGGTTCTAAGAAAATAAATCATGGTTTGGGACTTGGCAATAAGCTATGGTTGCTTAACCATTTTCTCTTAAATGGATTATAGTATCAAAGTGTTGGGGGTTTGCACTTGTGGTTAGTTCAGCTGCAGAAGTAGAAGTTACGAGCATAATTGTATCAACCATACACTTGTAGATTTTGCAACTTTAGCTTGTAAAGTTGCTTTAGAATGACTTGCACATTTGTAGAAGGTTTATTATAATCTGTTAGTGTGAGAAGTCTATAATCAGATTAGGTTTTGCAGAGATGTACATTGTACTCTGAGAAAGAGAATTATTGGAAGGTACCTCAATCTAGGAAGAATATGGCTGTTTCTTCCTCAACATTAGGGTCAATAATAGACACAAGATTATTTATAGAACAACTATAAACTTTTCTAATCAGAATACTTCGTCTTTTGCCGAGAACAATTGCGCTCTTATCAATCAGAATTGAACTGTGTTTTAGAATGTTTTCTTCTGTAAAGGTTCTACTCTAGAATAGCCTTTTTCATTCTATATTTCCAGATATCTACAACTTCTTTTAGTACTGGTCCTAAAAGATTTTAGAATAGTTAACAGTTATTCTCTTCTCTTCTGAATGTAATGATTGATGAATTCAAGCATCAATATGAATTTATTTCGCTTCTAGAAGTTGAATCTTCTCTAGAATAATCCTCTGAGTTTTGTATTTTATGTATTCCAAACTTTGTATGGGATAACGAATGTTTGATGAAATTTTATTTTGGCTTCTTGCTAGGTTTTTCTTTAGACTATTCTCCTGTCAGACATGTGTACGATGTCATTAAGAGTGGAAACTGCTGCATCAGTACAAACTAGAAGGTCTTCTTCAGAAATTAATTGCGCTAAAGCGCAACTTCCTGAGTCTCTATCCATTATTTTCGTTGACTTAAAATTGCTGATTTAACCCTGACAACCAACGCAAATTTGCGCAGTAGCGGATGTAGAAATCGAAAATCAGATGAATCGTAGTGTAATGAATAAAACTGAACAGCAACAACCTGCCGCAGTTTCACCGACTGTCATTAAAAAATAGCTCTTCCCTACGTCACCGAGTTCTGACGAAAATAGATCAATTTATTTTCGAACAAACAAAATGGTTCGACTCTAAAGATCATTTTAAAACAAATCACTTCAACTTTCTCATTTCTCTTTGGATTAAATTATCTCCAGCCTCTATAGATAGTTTGTAATGACTATACGCAAAATTTCGCGAGAATTCTTTCGTAGCTTCGACCTCGCTCAAAATAAATAGGTGACGGCTCCGTGTATCCGACCAACGAAAGGTTTGGTTGGCTACATGGTGACAACATCAAGTGAATAGGTGATCATTTTTTTTGGCAGAGGTTGTGGGCTGAATAAAAAAAAGGGCAACAAAAGAAGTATTGGGAAACAAAAGAGGAATTGGGAAGCAAGAGAGGTATCGGGAAACAAAATGCGAACAAGAAGGGGTTGAAGTTGTTGAAGAGAATCGCGTTGATCGGGGTGCTGTGGTGAAAAGTTGAAGGCTATCGTGTAACGGTGCGCTAAACCCGGCGCACGTTAAACAGATGAGGCCACGATCATCTTGTGACAGAGAGGCGGAGGACAATTGTGAACACTACGGATACTGCAAGAATCAGTGCTTCTGACAGCTGGACCGACAGTGGGATAGACAGACGGTAGTGTGCCACAGCGGCCGCAGTGCTTGCGAATACTCGATGGTTGGTGTCGTTAACGCTTTTACGCGCCTGATTTCTCCAACTATCCCCATCCCTAAACCGTATCCTGTATCCCAGACTTTCACCCCCTCTTCAGACCCTAGCCTTCCAAACAATTAGGACCGATAAATCTCAATAACTTTATCAGCTGCAGGTGTCCTAAACTGTCACTACCGGTTGCTGTTAAATGCTATGGGATTTAGTTATAGCTTTATTAGGTTTTTAGTAATTATCTCCATAAAGTAGAATATAAACATAGATATATCTAAATATGTGAAGGACCATTGATCAATTTCTTTGCATCTGCTACTGGGAATGGAAGATTTATTCCTGAGATAAATCTGAAATACATTATACTAGTTCAGTTGTTCCATCTTTTTGGGAAATTTACCTCCGAAGCTTCGCGAAACATATTGCTGAGTCAAGAAAATCGTTTTGATATGCTATTGTCAATTCAGCCCAAAATATTTATTAGATCAGAGCGTTTTGATAAATCTCGATTTTGCTGAATCAATCAAACACTGTCATGTCCTTATGCTTGAAAACCAGTAATATTATTTAATCGAGGGGTAGGATTTGACATTTAACAACTTCGCATCAGAAGTTTTCAAAATTAAAGATTCATAGGGTATATTAATATTATTAATACAAAATTATAAGGAGGACCTACGAGATCATAAAGTCATGAAAGTCAAATGACGTCTAGAGAAGCCTTGAAGTTTATTAGAGAAGTGCATTTTATAGAGATTCGAATAGCATTCTATGTGAATTTATAATAAGAAGTAAAGAAGTAAAGAATTCAAATGTGCATATAAAATCATGTTTTAAAAATTCCTCTTCTAAAAGTATAAGAACGAAATTGTTTGGAAGCTGAATACCGAAGATTGTGAAATGGAATGCGAATTAAATCGCTTATGCATTTCTGTACTAAACATTTAAATCTCGTCCTTCTCCTGCGTACCACGTGGCACCGCCCCAAGCGCGTCTAAAATTCACTCCTGGTTCCGGCACTCTGTCAAGTGCGGTTGAATGGCCGAGATTCCACGATAAAACTCACAGGAAGAACTTGTATCATGTATGTACTGAGGGAAAAGAAAGCCTAGTATCACACGTGCAAGGTCAAGTAGCAAGAGTCCTTGAATTTGCAAACATGCTTCCATATAAGTTCTTCTTGTGTCATTCGAATCTCTGGGTAATACCAAATTTTTCACCTCTGAGTTATAAATAAAATTCCTAGTGAATTTCCATGTGAATGAAGGGAACCATAGAAATTAATTAAATTAAATTTTGTGTGGATTTTTTCACCTGGGCAATGATTGACAATATCAGCTGACAAGAACGAAAAAAGCTAGAGCAGAGAAGTTGTAAATTTCCTAGAAAAAATGTTCTTAACATGAGGATTGTCAATTATTTCAAAATTGAAGAAAAGAAAGAACTGTTATAATAAATTGTCCCAAATAGTGGCAAAAAAAAGTACTGAGAAAATGAAGAAGTGCATGCTTTCTTCGTTTAGTTGTTAATTTGTGAAAAGCATAAAGCATACCATTCTAAAAATCTGAAACCACTTCCTTGAAACCTTCTTCTTTCTTCTTCTACCTTATGTTAGAAAAATATCCGCACTCTGTGTTCTTACTTACAAAATGAGGAAAGGAGATGCATGAAAATAGTGACTGGTATGCCGTAACACGGAAAGTAGCTATTGTCTGATGGTTTTCAAATAGGTGGAGAGGCATTAAGAGCGGTGGTAAATGAAGTGGACTGTGAAGTGGAACGTGAAATGGACGTCTTTGATTTCAGGATGAGTTCCATCCATTCATTGAGGCCCTCCTACCATTCGTGAAGTCTTTCTCGTACACGTGGTTTAACCTACAGGCCGCCAAAAGGCGTTACTATAAGAAGCACGAGAAGCGGATGAGTCTCGAAGAGGAACGTCAGTGCAAGGAGGAACTCCAAGTGAGTATTTTTAAAATTTTTAATTTATGTTTTACACTGGGGTTCGATTCCACATAGAAAATACAATTTTCCATGCGGAAGATAATTGCAAACGTCTGCTAATGTAAGACTGCTAATTTAATCCCTAGGGAGTATCAATTATCCTACTTATATATTTAAATATTCATTGAAGCTCGATTATTAATTAAAAATACATTAACTCTGGTTTTCGGACATGTTAGATTCTCTTTTTTTTTTATTTTTCAACCCCCTGCTACTAGTTCTTCTCTCTACCGCAATTCCCATTCTCCCTTGTGGATCAATATTTTAATCCCGCGATGCTGCGGTATTTAGTGAGTAGACGGAGGGATTTATACTTGGAAAAGGATTCCTTTAAAATCGATCGGCAGACTAGATCGTTAGGGATTTGAGTTTGCGGTTTCATTTCCATATTTAGGATTTTAATATTGAAAATTAAGAGCTCGTATGTAGAAGCTTTTCATTATTTTTTTTAATAGTTGAAGGAATTCGTTAATCTGAAGTTTGGATAAAAGAACTTTTTCAGATTTTCTTGATAGGTGTTTATTACATTTCTTAACAAAGTATATACAAATTAAGATACTTGGATTCATTAAGTAATAAAAACCCCAAGTTACGAGCATGTATTCGTAGTTTATGATATAAACAGATAATTTCTGTGTCAGTGATTCCAAATTAAGAGACACATTGGCTGTTTTGCTCAAGAAGCATAGTTGGCAAAGCATTTGATTGTGCTTATGAACCATAAATCTTGGAATCACTTTCCATTTCTTTGAAGAGCCTTTGAAAATTTCAATAATAATTAATTTAACTCTGCAAAATTTACAAGAGTCAATGACCCGAACCAGATTCAATATTTTTTCTGCCAAGTAGACGAATACATATTAGGGATAAAAGACATCTATAATGGAAAAACAAAAAATGTATTTAAAATGCCAGAGGGAAGTTGTGATTCTAATTCGGTTGGATGTTCAGACTGCAGCAGTTGAGTGTGAAGTGGCGAGGGCATTTTAGATCCGTTTCCCTTAATTTCAAGACACAGGGAGGCCGCACAGGATGATATCGACTACTTTAATTCCGGCGCACGACGAGAGGACGCGAAACGTGCACGGCTGAGCGAAACGAGTGTAGTAGTTTCACCAACACCTACTGAACTATTTGAACAGAGAAGTGTAGGAGTACATGAGTACAGGAGAACACATTGATACACACATACGCAGAGACGAGAGGCGGGAGAGTGTAGACATGTAGCGCATACGCCGTCGCGACGGAGGCTGCGGCTACGCGGCGCCTACCAACCACCATCTATAATCTCTATGCGGATATCGATTTTCCACCCTGTATTTCCTAAATTTATGCAAACTAGCACCCCCTTACTACGTATGTCGGCCCCATTCATCTAACGAGCTCACCCAAACCATCCCTTCACTATAGTTGTCTCACCTATCTTCTCATAACTCTTTAAGAAAAAAAAAAGAGTAACAAATATGGTTTGATAATATGGGTTTTGGGGAATCTCGATCTCTAATTTCGCGAAATTTATCGGAGGGATGTAATTGCAAAGGGGAGTTAAGCTGCAGAGTTTATGTATTTTTTGGGTCGATGATAAGAGAGATTAAGTAATAGGGAGCTTTTCTGAACTGTATGGTGTATAGAGATAATAATATATAATCGCTATTATGGACATCTAAACACTAATTTATAGACGAGAATAATTCAACTTTTAATTAGTTCACTAGGTTCTATTTAATTTTAATAGTAATGCCAATTTTTCGATGCCAATGCAGCCCTTTAATAAAATCACTGTTGTTATAGCCCTCATTAATTCTTTGAAGCAAAACGACCTAACAGTGGTCTTTGAAAAGCGTTGAAACTGTGGTAACTTTTTTTTTTTTATAATTGCACATGTCTTTACAACAAAGATTCCTGAAAATGAAGAGCTCAGCAATGCTGTCTGCAGTACAATGGCAAGGCTCGAGTACTTGAACGCAATTAGGACTTACAGCCAGACGATTGTGCCGACGCGAAAATAAAAAAACGAGCTTCTTGTCTCCGATAAAGAATTACGGGCAAAGGACGTACGCCCGGAAAAAACAATTCTTCCAGTGCCTCGAGTCACCATGCGTTTCCGAGTTTTCTAATCTAGAGAGTCTTGCAATGAGATGGGGTTGGTTGGAAGATATAATTCATTCAGTCTGTCTGAAGCACCAGGATCGAGTTGGGAGGCGGGTTCAATCTGTGTATTATGTAAAATCGTTAGAATTCCAGACCCAGCGACTCGCTCGATGCGAATGATCCTCGGATGCGATTCTGCTGTATGTCGTGTTTGTTTTATTTGGAATGGGAGATCGCAAATCGTGCCATACATCTATATTTCTATGTAGATAGATATCAATGCGAGATCGGTGAATGAAAAGGAGACAAGTGCCAGAAACTAAGCAGCGATATCTTCCGTCGTAAAATTTGCCAAATATAAGACATTAAAGAGGTCAATCGCGTGATACGACAACTCGCACATTTGCTTGAAATATTGGAACTCGCTACAAATACATAGCAACCAATTCTCATGCTTTAATTGGTTTTTGTGTTCTGAACTTTCAAAATTAAGTCCATTCCTCTAAACATACATAATGTACATGCACATTTTACGTTTCTACGTTTGATGTATATTAACGATTACAGAAACGATGGCGAGCAATGAAAATAGGAAAAATAGGGAAAACAAACTCTCTCGGAATGGCTTTTCACTCCGGGACGTCGAATCGCGAGGAAACCGGAAGTCGCGATATATGCGCGAAGCCATAAAGTGCAAAAAAAAGTAAGCATATCCGTAAGAGCGAAGGGAGTCAAAGAGGCGGAATGAATCGAGGTGAAGTCTCGAATTCGGCGGTCGGCACTCAGAGGCACATAGTCAAGAGGATTTTGTTAGAGAGTGAGGGGTTGTAATATTTACAACACTCTATGTAGACCCCGGAATTGCCTATAAAGAAATCGTGGAGTCGCTTTGTTCGCGTCATAACGTAGTAACGTAAGGGGCCACCAGCTATACACTCGGGACCGTTGCCAAATTAATAAATATATTCCCAGTCTATCCGGCCCACCTCCCGCGCCTAACTCTCTCCAAACCTACCATAACCACCCTCTATGGTTCTATGGGTCGCCCTAAATTTTACATTGACACTCTACATACCCTATAATAATCTACAATACTTTCCCTGTTACCACAAATTTCTTATATTCGAGCCATAATTTCAAAAACATACTTCGAACACATAAGGTAATTTCTATCAGGATTTAGTATATTGGAAAATAATCTGGAGAATATAAAGGAAAGTTATGCAAACACTGAATTTGAATTATAATGAAAAGAATTCCTATTGATGAAATATGTTCGTATTTTTCCGCGAGGAAAGTGAACATTTTTATGAAAATTCAGATTTCGATTGGGAGAGCGTATTCTTTCTTTAGAATTCTATTTCAGTTCCAATTTCTTCAGAATGCTTTCGAGAATTTCATAAATGATTACATCCATAAAAATGACTAACATTTGAGAAAAAATTTCCTCGATTAAACAAATCACGTTCACAAAAGTTTACTAACAATTCTTTTTATTTAAAGAAGATTTTATTTTTACCTCAATCAGATTGGTTTCTACGTGTGTGAAATTTTCGATAAGAAGCTCTCTTGGGTTTCCGTCTAGGAGGTCGATCAACCCAGAGGGTTACTCACAAGGGACTTTCGCCATTGCGACAATCGTTTCCTTTAGTGCTTTATTGCAATCGATACAAAGAAACTAAAAAGTCATCTTTCAACTAGTTTTCCTTTTAAGAAAATATTCCAGCTACAATTTTCAAAAATCATCTATTTTATCCCCGTAAATTGAATATTTATTAAGTGACGTTCACTCTGTACTGAATATTCCTTTAATTTTCTAATTCATAGTTTCCGTTCCACTTTCTGCACTCAGCAATAAATTCTCTTGAAATTTCCATTATTATCAGAGCGGATTAGTGTCTCATTACGGAAATGGGATCGTTTTGGAGAAAGTGTTGGAGGGATGTTTCGCCAATTAGCATAAGCGGGGATCTCGTAAAGTCAAAGAGGTAGGGTATATAATTTTGATAGGATGTAGACCCACACAGATTGGGTGAGACACGTACATCGCGAGTGCCGAAACGAGGCCTGCACCCGAAAAACCGAATCGATAGGCGCATAGCGCGAGATATATGTACATATATATATATATATCTATATCTATATATATGTATATCTTTCTATGTAACGTGTCTTACCATGTGTGAGTACATCCATGTACCTACCGATAGACATATATACTCGCGGAGCCGCGTGGCTATAGATTACACACTGTATACTTACGGGGGTGGCCTGAATTTAACCTCCTACCCCCATCCCTCTCCATCCTTGCCATTCCCGTCGCCCAACTCCTTTGAACGATGGAAGGAGGCAACTCCCGCCACCAAAGACGTTTTTCCCGTTCGCAATCCGCCTCCAGACTTGCGAAAAAATTGCATAGAAGTCAAACGATGCCCACTTCTTAACTACCCTTAAAGGATTGCCTTCAATTGAGTAAAAACAACTCCCTCTCATCTAAATTAGTTTTTACTTCAAGACTAAGAGTAAATTACAATCAGTCGCCGGTTCCTGATATTGAAAACAACATCTTTACTTGTAATTTATTTATTGTGATTAATTCCGGTCGTTGGACGTGACACCTCCCACCGGGGATATAAAGAGCTAATTTGGTTAATTTGGAATGTAAATAAAAATAATAAATATTTTAATGATCAGGAAGGCTGAACAAGTTCCGGAATGATAAATTGTTTCAAAGCGATATTTTTGTTTAGATTGAGTTGAGCGATCAAGAATAAGCGGGATATGACAAATTTCATGTGAAACAACACGTGGCTTGAAATGAATCTCGCGTGCACGTGGCTATTATAACCTTGGTTTGGTCGCTGCCAAAGATTCGTAAACCCGTAATTCGTACGCAGGGTAACCTTGTTGATTTGGCGAACGCCAAGAAACAGCCACGTGCTCTTCGGTAAAGAGAATCCTCTTATCCGGATTTCTCATACAAACCTTCAAGTGATTTTCACTTCCCTGAGAAACGTTTTAAGTAAAGAAAATAAACATAATTAGGCAGTTGCGATTTCTTTTTTCGGAAAGTAACATTGTCTTGAATTACGTCAGGATCCGTGTATTTATGATATGATGCCAAGAGTTCCTTATGGTATGAATGCTTTTCCTTTTTATGGTATAGAGCCAAGTGCTCTTGCTTATGTTCCTTTCGAGATCTTGAATGGCTCTAAAAGCGTCAGTATAACGCAGATTTAAGCGGCTGGTTGACGATCAATGCACTTTGCCGGTGTGTTCTATAATTTTCTGCACACTCGAGCGCCTGACTGCAATTTCTACTCTTCTCGTGCAATTTGTACTTGACAAAATGTCTACTTTGTTGAAATTGGCAGAAAAGTGGTTCTTCATTCGCATTCAGTCGTGAATTGGGTTACCATCCGAATTCCCAACAATTTGTTCTTCTCATAATGTATAAATAATTTTTAAATTATAATAAATCGTAAAAATACAGTTAATATTTAGAACCCTGAAAAGTCAGATGATGTCAGAGATTCAATCAGAGGGCAGCTTTTTTTTATATCTTTTTTTTTTCGCCACAGAGGTCTTCACTGCGACAATTTGCCGCATAACGATGTCTTCTCCTTTCTTTCGTAATTGAATCTAAATATTAAAACTCCCTCCAGCTTTGGCGCCGACTTTCTTGATTTTACCCCCTACTTTCACCCCAACCTTCTTCTCAGGCCTTTTCTCTCTCGACCGACCTACCCCTTCCTGAAGGAAAAACTTTTGCGACGCGACGCCTCGCGTCCTCGTTCCTACAGAATATCGTTAAAGCTACACCGCTGAAATTACGCGGTATCTCGCACACTCGCGTTAAAGGGTTGGAACTTGTGTCGCTTTTTTTGTTTTTTATTTTTCGACTGTGCTCACTTTGCGGCTGGAAAAGGCAAATGAGGCAATAAAAAAGCCTCATGCGGCCGCTAAACTGCAACAATACGGGAAGAGACTTGAGTGGAAAATGTGGACTGTAATTAGTGCCTCATCGAAGCAATATATTCTGAAATTCTCCGAGAATGAAGGAAAATAGAAGCGAGGTCTGACATTTTTTATAGAGGTTCATTAAATTGATATATTACGTTTTATATTGTTCAAATTAAAAGAAAATGCCACTTTTATAGTTTAGATAAACCTTGTTTCTGTAAAAACTAAGCTACATGTTTAATGAATCTATAGGTACTTTAATTGAATTATAGACGTTATCACATAAAACATAAATTTTTATTGATTACTGCAGGAAAGTAGGTTCCTTATAGGACACTGGTCACGTTAATGTTCGTCTAACGGCATACATTCTTCTGATCTAAATGCATTGACAAGAAGCCAAAGAGCCTCTTGCTTGTTTGGCTCACATATTGCTTCTCATGATGCTGCGATAAAAGATAAAATAAAAGTCGTCGCATGTCGCCAGTATATCAAAAGATATTCTTCATTCTCGTGAAATGACATTAAAAATCACATAGAGCGCTAATCACATAGGCGCTAATGCCAATAAATATAATTACAGCTTCTGAATGAATTTTTTACATGTTTTCTTTCAAAAAGAACATCCTCTAAGTGTCCTCAAGTCTTCTGTTCTAAATGTATACGAGTTGAAAAAATGGTGTTTTTTTTTTACCATTCTACGGAATTTATGATGTCATAAGCCATTAAATGAATTCAACGAGTTCACAATTCAAATAATCTTCATCATAAAAACAATCATCAACCCCATTTCCTGATCTTCCCAAACCTCGTAAAAGTGCATCAAGAATGTGCAAAGAACTAGAAAGGAAAAAAAAATTTGAGGAAAAAGAACAATCAGAAAAAGATCACGAGATAGTTCCCCGAATATAACCCCTTGAAGCGCTGAGGAGGACGAAAATGAGCTGACCGTCGCTCTTAGGCTAAAAATGCAGTCTGCGCTTTATTTCCCGCGCTTGAAAATAGCCCGTGAGGCTGCGGAACTTGCGGGGTGAGCCGGGCAGTGACGTCGTATGGTCGGGAGCTTGTGGGGCGTAAATTCACTGGGATGCTGAGGGATGCTGAGGGATGAGGAAGGTGAACTCGTCATATACACTTACACATACACAAGCATACAAACACATCTTTCTACTTCACCAATTCAAACAAGAGACACATATTCGCGATGGTCCCGAACCAACGAAATCCAAAATAAATCGGTGGCAGCTGTTGCGTTCGCGTTTTGCGTTTGCGTTAGTGTCAGAATCAGTGTCCACCGAACGGAGCAACGCCATCGCTTTTCCACTTTTGCAAGACGTGCCGCGTATCTCGGTGCACCTTGTCGTTTTCGACGATATTTCGGATTCACTGGTTGAGCAATTGGAAAATCTCCTTGTCGTCCGTTCGACCGTGCATACATCTTCTTGTGATTTAGTTAGCATCCGAAAGATCTGAAATATTCGAGTTGAATCTCTAAAAGAGAATTTACTTGAAGGAACTGATTTTGCAGATTCAATGCGTAGTTTAGACTTATCAAATGACTGGAAAGACTATTTTAAAAAATTATTGATCAGGTTTTCTAGAATCCTAAGTTATCGCAGCATCGTAATGCAAAAATATGATACTCTAATTATAAATGAAAATTCTGACAGACAATGAGTTGAGCTGAATTCGTTTAACCCAGTTCACTTTCAGAAATTTAAAATTAACTAATACCACAGGACATGTAAAGATAAATGTGTCAGATAAAGATGAGCTAAATGACACTCTGATGAACTTTGGCATGATTGCTAAAGTTATCAGAACTTTTATCAGTCTCGGTTAAATTTCATTTCCTTCAAAAGAATATTAAACGATTTGATATGGAATTTATAAGAGGATTATTGATCACATCTAGTGATAAAATTAGCTAAACAGGTCTAGCTTTTTTACTTATTATGTAATTGAGATATGACACATAACAAACTTTCCTTTCTTTAATCGCGAACGAAATTAAGGACCTGGCATGGGGCCAAGTACTTAACACTGATCTTGGTGGAAGGGGACTCATTATACTCTTATAAGCTTTACCCACAGAAAAAATTGCCTTTTTGAAGAATATTTAGAGGTCATCTAAACGAATTTTAGAATTTATCGATTCTGTGCAAATTCTTGAAAGCATAAAAATGATTTATTCGATCTTGTTGAAACTCAAGAATAATATAGCGCTTAAGATTTATTAAACTAAATAAAAATTTATCTAATAATATCATAGATTAATTTTGACTAAAGACTATTTGAACAGCCGCCAGATCTGAGCAAAAAATAAAACCCTTCTTCTTTCTCAAGCGATTAAAAGAGAACTGTCGCCTCATTTTTTGAATTCTTTCCCTGGAGTGAAAAATTGTGCATTTGTTTTCTCCCAGTTTTCTCAACCCTCGTGAAGGGAGGTTGATGGGCCGACGAATTGGTGGGGAGAGAAACAAAACGGAAATAGACGTGCAGCCGCTCTTCCGCGTTCCAATAATCGCGGAGGACCTCCTTCCGCGTCGCGTCGCTTTGTCTCGCACGGCCTCCAGTTCGGAATTACGACTTTCGGTATTTTTTTTAGTGCCCACTCTGGCTGGTCGTTCGCATTGCGAAAAACTGGCCAGGGTTGCATGTACGTGTAAAATCGTTCCGATCAAGCGCGTTCAGCATTCAGTTTTGATGTCGAATTTCGAATTTCGAACGACGAATGTTGAATGTGGAATGTCGATCGGGTTCAGGGTTGGTTTCACCACAACCCTCTCGTTGATCGATCGCTTCCGTTGCTCTCTAAACGCTTTATAAATTGATGCGTCCCTTGTTTACATCCAGAGAGCGGAATTTTGGTTATCTGTTTCATTTGAAGCTGAAATCCAAACATCAATAGTTCGATGTGTAATGATAAAACATCATTTTCCGTTGTTTAGTCAGCAACATCATTTAGATCGATCAATTTACAATATATAGAGTGGCCACATGTCGGGGAATCGGGGAAGTCGGGAAATGTCAGCGAAATTAAAAAATTGCATCTTGTGGCAAATTGCAAGTAAAACTCGTATCTTATGTATATGTAATAGATTGTTTTCAACAACATTTGCTAACATTTTCTAAAGTATCACAAAAAAGTTAGAAATTATTATGCGGCCGGGTGTTTAGAACCGCACCTAACCAACGCATGTTAAGACACTTGTACAGTCGTAAACTCCTTCATACTCGGCATACTTGATCGGATTCATGTTCAATGCACCGTAAGTATCCCACTACAAAACGAGTTGTTCTCGCAATAACACTCTGTAGTCAAATACGTGGCGATACAAGTACAAAAACATAGGCATGGTTGTATTATAAATATTATTTTCCCTTATATACATTGGAATCATTCAGTACAAATATACTCTATACATTCACAAATTGAACATTTGTTATGCTGGAAAAAAAACTTTAGCCAGCAGTACAATTACACTAAATGTAAATGCAATAGTAAACTTAAATATGCCACTGCTATTTCATTAGTACAACCATTTATTAAGTGGATGTTACTCTTTGATATTTCCTAACAAAATACGGGTAAAAAAATGGTTATACCAATGTACAATATTGCATGAAACATTTATTCGAGATTCCAACAAACTGTCCCAACTCTTTATTTTTATTTCTTCTCCTTTTTTTTATTTTTCTGGTTTTTCTTTTACTTCGTCTTGCAATGTTACAACCTGTATACGAGCTAGGCTGGATAGATAGCAACCGCGACTGGCGCTGCATCGATGCATTCCGCGCACTTTCAATGCATTTCTCAGGGACTTTGTGCACTGCATTTGCTATTCCACGTGTGCAAGGGCCGATCGCGTGCGCTGCATATGTTCCACACTCTGAGGTCGTCGCTACTCTCGCTTGTCCACGCAGGAGTTCGACGAGCTTCTTTTACTTGATTTTCCCAATCAGGGAATCGCGATAAGTCGTTCGTGCTTCCACACCTTGAAACTAACCACTTCTCAATTACATTCTTACACCTTTTCTCACATACTTCAATACATAATAATCGTAATTTTTTTCTTGCAGAACGAAAAGCTGGAGGTGAAACAGAAATGGGCCTCGCGGCTTTTAGGAAAGTTAAGAAAGGATATCACGCAAGAGTATCGAGAAGATTTTGTCCTAAGTATCACAGGAAAAAGGCCGGCCATGTGTGTTCTAAGCAATCCTGACCAGAAGGGAAAAATGCGTCGAATCGATTGTCTGCGACAAGCCGACAAGGTAATTTCACAAATAATTTTCTAGAAAATGTGGGTGGTAATCAAAAATGATTACTGAATTACAGGTATGGAGATTAGACCTGGTGATGGTGATCCTCTTCAAGGCGATTCCCCTAGAATCGACGGACGGGGAAAGACTGGAAAAGACTGCGGAATGTGCTCAACCGGGCCTCTGTGTCAATCCTTACCACATCAACGTCTCCGTCCGGGAACTCGACCTCTACCTCGCCAACTTTATCACCAGTCACGGTAAGAATAAATCCACCCTTGTTATTACTATCATTATTACCATCATTATTGCCAGGTTCCGCAAAGCGCTCTTAACACGAATCGCGTGTCAAGCACTTGCAACTATTACTTTTTCATTTCGAACTTAAAGAACACAAATCTCGATTATTAAAACCTAAATCTAACTTTGCATTTTCATATTAAGTTAACTTAAACTCCGCCTTCCTCCGTACGAAAACATTCTAGCTTGGCGACTACCGCGGGCCCTCGAATTAGCGTTTCCTTCTCGATAATCGCTCGACCCTGAAGACCGATACATTTTTAATGCTTTTCTCGTCTCCCCTCCACAGTCGCGCAGCAGATTTGGAATCGAGTCTTCATTTTCTCTTCTCGAGCCAACGACCGCTGATTCGTTCATTCATTCGTACAACCGTTCATTCAACTAGCAACCGCTACTCCACTCGGCTTCGATTCAAAGTTTCTTGGAACGTCTTGCCAATTTCACCGGGTCCCCATGACATGCTCGACACGCCGATCTCATGCTCGTATTTCCACCCATTCTCCTCCTTTATGCTTTCTCCACCAGCAGGTGACCCTGAACTACTATTTGGACTTTCCTCTCCAAAAGCTCATCTCATCATCGAATCTTATCCAAATTATCGCCATTTGACGATTTTACTATCGCCATTTACTAGAAAGATAGCCTATCTTGCAAAGACCTTTCATACTTAAACATTTGGAAATCATTTTTAAAAAGTTTGGATACTCCTAGGAAAACTATAATTCCTTTCACATTTGGTGAAGGTTTTTTGGAGAAATCTGTACCTTCCCTGCACTTCTTTAGATATGAACATGTAGATGTCATTTGCTGAACATTTTTCTTGCGTAAAAGCACGTGGTGACTGGAGATGTTAAGGTATCTTGATTTTGCCGGTACTGAAAGCCAGTTTGGCTGCAGACTCGTATACACCAGAGTGAGTTACACAGTTCGGCTTGGCAGCTACGTTTCTAATGTTTACAGCTGGTTGACGTAAAAATTGGCCGGGCCTACCGCACTACATACAAAAAAAGAAGAGGCTGCCAAGACATGGGGTAGGTTAGGCGTTCCAGATTCCCTCTTACTTTCCCTAACGTCGCCCACATGGCTACCCTTCACGCGTGTGCATCAATCTTCTCCAAATTTATTTGACTTCTTTCATATCACTATGTCTGCAAGATTATCTCTTACAAATGATCAAAGTTATTGAATTATTGATGATATTATTGATGAAGAGAAGAAGCTTCGTAGAAATTGGCAAGATTGTATTTTGTTGTCGATATTCAGAGTAAAATTTTCTCGAAGTTAGTCTCATTAACTAAAGTGGCTATATGTTTTATGTGGATGTAAACGTGTACGTTAACTTCTCTATGAAATCGGTCTTGGCAGCGGCTAGGTTTATAGTATTGTGGCACGTTGTATATTTTAGGAAGCTCTGGAATTTTCATGATGTTGATCGTGTCGCATAAGATGAGACGTTAATGCCCCATCTCGAATTCAACTTGTGAAGGGGAAAGGAGTTGAAAAATATAATTGAGGGAATGGAAATTTGTCTTTGCCAACCAGGGCCGCTGAGAGCTTTTCCGAGCCCCTGTACTATGCTGCTTTGCCAGAAGATAGTTAATTGTCAAACTCTAGTTGCTAGTTAGGACAAAGGCAGTTTAACTAATTTACCTAAATTGCTCGAGTTCGAAACTACAAAATTTCAAATTTCAGGACCATCAATTATATTCATCAATTATATTCTCTGTTGCAATTGTTGTTCATTAAGGAAGACAAAGCGAATTATTTTCGAATTAAAAGTGGAAAAGGGAAGATTCAGTATTTACTAAGTTCTCTTCATCATTTAGAATATTTAGTAATTTTATAACAGATTTTAATATCAAAGATAATCGGGAAGCACCGAGCACTTGCAGTGGCTATTCTGAACTACTAAAACGAAAATGCATTTGTGCGTGACTTCTAAGAGGCACCTGTCCTCCACTTCAACACTCGCATAAGGCTAGATGTTACTTACGCAACCAGCTCGGCGATATTTAGCTCTAAGGGTGGCATCCACGACCTGCTATTCATTTCAAATTTACTGCGCGAACCTAATTACACAGGCGGAATATTATTCTTAATTAATCTTCTGAAAATTCATCTCTAATTTCAAAAAGTCGAGTCTAATTTTGTTTAAACCAGTGATACTTCTTCAATTCTTCAATTGTCTTCGAAGAGACCATCAATGCTTTTTTAAAGCGATTCCGATATATTCGAGCAAGAGGAGAAAATCGAATTTCATTGCCATTAATTCGACCAATATTTGCTACTATAGCTCGCTATTTAAATATAGAACGGCAATATCTCAGTCTGAAAGACCGAAACGAAATACGAGTTCTTTCGCGTCGTAATTTTAACTAACACCATCCCGTCACTGAGAATATTTGTAGATTTTAATATACATACATATTATATCTATATACATGTAATGGTATGCATGTAGGTGAAATTACTCTCTGCAAACGATTCGTTGGTAAGAATAAATCTATTGAATATCGTTTGTGAATCTAAGAGAAGTATTGCTTCAAATTCATACTTAGGTGCTTTCGACACATCGAAATGAGTATATTTGTATGGGAGTGTGTACGTGTACCTAAATGGATGTACAAGACGTTTCGGCGTGCGCTTGCTCTATAAATAAATAGGCGACGGACATCTTGTAGCGGCTCTAACGTGATATTGCTTATGTCGATTTGCTTTCGTTCTTCTCGTCATTCTGCTTCAGGAAATTTGTTAATAATAACAAAAATATAAAAATTTCAGGAATAAAAAGTCTCGGAAGATCGTAGTTTGCGATTTCCATCCTTCCCGAGTTTGCAAGATATTCGCTTTTTACATAGAAACATTGATTTGTGAGTGCAATAAATTTTTGATGAGCAGTCTTGTTCGAAATATTTAGAGCCGTTAAAAGTCGTTTATATGTAGCTCAGAAAGCACCAATCTTCCTCCCAGCTTTACTTCTTTTCTAAACTCAAAGCGTGACCCTGAGAAATATTTCCATACCATTATTACTTTATGTATATATAGAAAGAGCGTCGACGTTGACTATTATTATTTCTAGTGTAAATATATTAATCATCTCCACATTTACAAAGCCAGCCATAATGCACTTTGGATAAGAATTCGTACCAAAGGAAATTATTTTGCAGCTGCTGATGCTTTTCAGAGTCGGGACTGCACCAATTTCGCGAAATTGAATTAGTGTGCTGCGCAATATTCGTACTTTGAGAAATGTAGGGCCTAAATTTGAACCCCAACTCTATTCGTTTCCGGTAAATATTTCACAAACTTGTAAGATTGTGATTTAAATACTTCGTGCCTCCTACTACGAGTAATTTAATTTCCTATATGATAGGACATTTTTTAATGGCACTAGTCCAAACTACGCGAATAAATTTCAACAAGTAGATGTCTGGTTTAAATTTTCAGGAAACAAATAAATGTTTAAAGTATCTACGGGGAAAATAAATAATTTTGTTGGGAATCTGGTTTCAAAAAACATTGGAAGTAAATAATAAAAGCAGCTCAATTTTCTGAAATTTGACGAGTTCTTTATCAAATTCTCATCACTTGATATTTTGATAAAAACCACATAGTGCTTTCATTTCTTGAAAGACTCAAAATCCTAGAAATATCGGCAAAATAAAAGTCACCCTCGAGAACGCGAACATTCTAGGCTCTCGAGTATTTTGGTGAAAAGTTACATAATGAGATTTGCGCAAGATCGCACGATATAAAACACTATACAACAGAGAAGCTGTTAAAGTCGCGAAGTGATTTTAGGATACTTAGAACTGATGAATGATAAGACTGAAGCTATAATTTTAATCAGATGGAATCTTAACACCTATTCATATTTCATCAGATATTACCGACTTATCGTCGATTTAAATAGAGATAAAGAAATTTTAAACACTTCTACATTTTATTACTGATTCTATCTGAATGAATTATGATCAATTTTATAAAATTTATGTTTCTAGAGGTTCTAAATGGAATCTGCAACGCCAATAAAGAAGAAGAAAGGCGGCGAAAAGGTGTGTATCATTTTGATTAATTAATTCTTGTTGCTACTATTATTTTATATTTCTTAAATCTTTCGCAGAAGAATAAATGTTTAAATAAATAAACGAATAAGCATAAGAAAAAGTTTCTGTAATAATTGAAATCGAAACTTGAATTTTTGAAGAAAGAATGACTATTTTTATTTATAACGAAGATCATTTCTACGGGACGATCGTTTATCGATAAAAAATTATCGATTGGGTTTGTTCCCAGGTGCAGGTTACCACGAACTGTACAATGGTGTCGTATGCAACGACACGATCCTCGCGACAGGTGTCTTCAGCTCCAAGGAGCTCTGGATGCTTTCAAAAGGTACGACGATTCTTTTTCAAATCTGGAGCATTCAATACTTTATCCAAATCCCAATACTTTCCTAGGATACGATAAATTCTCTTTCCTATCTTCTATCGAAAAAAAAAAGAATTATACGGGTCTTTTCTGAAAAAATTCCAATGCGGATGCTTTCGAAAGGTAAACGATGAGCACTGCCTTTTGAAAGCATCCTCTGCAGTCGTTGCAACAAAACCTAGCCTTTGACACAAAATTTTCAATTTTTAATCACTTTTTACTATTCGTACTTTCTCTTATTATTTTATTTTTATTTTTCATGACCCTCAACACTTTTTTTACATTTTAGAAAATATCTCTCTGTTGTTCGAAGGTATTTTAAGAATTTCCGCATGGAGTATGATAAGTTGGTATATTTTTAAAGTTTCCGAGATCGACTTGAAGTTTCAGACGTTTAGTCCGGCGATTTTTGTTACATTTGCTTGAATAAAAATATAAAAAGAACAAGTTCCCAAAACCCAAAATTTTAATTTATTTACTAACAGAAATTTACCCGGTATTGGTCGGGATTTTAAGAGATTTTATAGAATTTAAAGGAATTTTAAAGCGACTTAATCGGGGAATAATGAAGCTATTTTATTTTTGAAATATTTTTTTTCTATTTTCTACCGGATATGCTTGGTTTGTATCACGGCGGTAAATGGAATAATAGGGCATGAGAGCGCGTATTGAGAAGCGTGTCTCGAAATGCCTCGACAAATGCAAGTGTGAGCCCGCTTCGTACAGTAGATTAGTATGCAACCCCGCGTATTAATAGAAGCGAACAATGCTCACGGCCTCAGAGCTTCGGAGCCTCCTCACAAATCTCCTGTTCCTCTCAATAGAAATTTTCATCTTTTCAGTAGAGCTCTAATTATTAAAAAAAAAAAAAAATTAATCAACTCGAGAAATTCTGAAACCGATAATTTGTTCGAGTTTTGTTTGTATGTAATTTGTTTTATATTAAGAGATTATATATATATATTGCTTTCTAATATATTTGTGTACGCCAGTATGCATGTGTCTATTATTTAAAATAACTATTTTACATAACTTTCTAAAGAATACACCACCTAGAAGTTTGTAAAAAAACGAAGTTTGTAAAAAAGCAGGTCTGAAAAGAGGATTTTTTTCCACTAATACATTTCTAATGAAACCCGTTCTTCATTCCCGTCGCATCGTAGCTTTCACCTTTTCCCATTTCTCGAAAATCGTGCGCGTATATAGTAATTTTTTTTTTTCACTATTTGACATTTTAGAGACACAAATTTAGAAAGAGTGAAAGCAGTTTCATGGAGAAAGAGAGGAACGTGTGAAAATTGAGATTAGTGCTTTCCTGGGAGCGTGAACGTGGTATAAAGAATCGGGCTATGCACACTTGCTTTTGGTTAACAATGCTGCACCCTTTCCCTCATTTATATCCACAGAGCCGCGAGGGTAGAATTTTCCGTTTTTAATGTTGAATCTCCGAGCCTCGAGACCTGCTCACGTGGGTGAAAAAGCAATTTTCGTCAGCCGCGAAGTGGGCAGCGAGGGGTGTGGAAAAGAGGAAAAAGTGGTGGGGGTTTCGAAGCGGAAGTGACGCTAAAGTAGAAAAAGAGGTGAAAAAGAGGTGAAAGAGAGGGGAAAAACTACACCAATACTGCACCTGTTTCGTGACGACTCACGTTCACTGACGCAACTAAACATTTCGAGGACAAAATAACAATAATAATAATTCGAGATGCTTTGAAAAAATTCCTATTCCTTTGTTGTATGTGAAAAGTGGGAAAAGGGCATTTTTTTCAAAATGATAAATTTAGAACATCACAGAGGCTCAAGAATCAACCGATTTTAAACAGAAACACCATCTTGGATTTTCCAATCAGATTAGATAAATTGGTAGCGATTTATTCCGATAGGTAATTGATTTTCTCATACAAATAAAGTAAAACTCTATGTACCAATCTGTCGAATACTCGAATATCTAGTAAAATTGACAAACTGGAAGAGAGGTTTTGAAAGTTAATTTTCGAAGCAAATAAACTTAAGTAAACGTTGAGAGCGTCAAAGTCGAATTTCGCTATCTCATGCGCACAGCCTTGTGTAGTTTGGCGCGACAGAAATAAGAAAATTCAAAAATAAAGTACGATCTTCCACTGATGAGTGACGTGGAATAGCGGAAGCTAAAGGTGCTTGGTTGTGACGCTTCCTCCGTTTAAGAGACACATGCACGAGAGATTTAAGCGACATGATGTGTCATTATCAGTATTAATATATAGTATCAATTTCAATATCGATGAAAATTTAAGAATAAGAGCGAAAGACCTCGATCGCAGGTATCAAAGATGAGTTCGAAGGAGAATCGTGCGTAATCGTTATATATATATGTATGTATGTATGTATATATATTGTATCAGAGTGTGTGTGTCTGGTTTCAGCGTCCATACTGCATGACCTCAGCGACATGCAGCCTCAAATAAACGCGATCAAAATAGAGCACCCGCCGTACTACTGCAGCAGCTACACCCCTCCATCCGCAGCTACCGCCGCGGATCATGCTCAGCCCGCGGCTAGCTTCAGTAAGTTTCAAAATTTACATCCCTATTTGACTCTTCTATTTCTTCCTATCTCTCGCTTCTATTCGCTTTCGTGTTTTTACTTCAATATTTCAAAATCTGGATGCGAGATTCAATGGAGAATTCGAAGATGCAATTAGTGCAGGTTTTAGGGTGTTCAAATTCCCTACTAACATGGCAATTGATTAACAACAGTTGATACTTTTTTCTAAGGTTTTTTGGAAAGAGAATTTAGAAAGTTATGCTCAATTTATGCATGATATTTTATTTTTTTAGATACTGATTAAGGTCGTCCAAATAATTCAATTAAAAATATTTCACCCTCTTATTTTCCTTCATTTCCTGAAATAATATTTGTGGACATTTAAAAGAAAATCATAAACGTTCGTGATAAAAAATACAAGACGTTTGGACGACTTTAATTTTTCAGGAAAAGATCCTTGTAATGAATTGTAATTATTATATCTAATGAATCCTTACAACTCCTTGATATCCTTACTATTTTATCTATTTCTGAGATCTCTTATAATTAGTTGTGTCATTTCTCTTTTCCAGCTCTTGTCTTTTTAATTACTCGTCAAATTGTTTAAATCTTCTTAACATCTCGAAAATCGACTATAATATATTCTAATCCTCGAAAAAAATCTGTTGCAATAAGTTTGTACTTGTTTTCCCAAATATGAAATAATTTTTAGGTGTAAATCCGTATAAATTACTCGAACTCAGGGAAAACTCTATCCTACCATAATATATCATTAAAAAATCTTTTACATAAATAATATTCATTACAGACCTGGTATCTCCACTTCCCCTAAAGGGGTGGAAATCATTGCACACCTTTCAAACAATTCTTTTTTCTCATTTCTCCCCATTTTCGAAAGATTCTCTATCTAAACTCCGGTTTAATATCACTGAGTTTCTTTCACTCATTTCAACTTTCGCCATTCTCACTTCCCATCCCTTTCTTCTTCATCGATCAAACGATAACCTTCCACCAGAGAGCTAAAGTTTTAAGTTGAAAGAGAGGGAGTAAGGGAATTTTCTATCGGGAAATAATCTCAATTTTCGGGACAGGATGGTATATATTGGGACATTTAAACAGAATGCATATCAGCATCGAGATCATCCACAGAAATTCTGCAAATGAATGACTAAGACGAAATATAGTACGAGGGTATAAGGTCGGACTCGAAATAGAACAGCACAGTTTCTATACCGAGCATTACAATATACCCTAAGTTTTCCTGGATTGCAAACAAGAAAGCACATATAATAATCCTTGCTGATTTTCCTTTTAATTTTCTGTTTCTATTAGCTGCAATTATTTGAAATTATCATTTGGTGAATGTTTATTAAAATACGAAGTTAATTTCTGGTTTTCATGAAAATGCTTTTTATTATTATCAGGTCCACCGCCGGTGCACCAGCTCATACGAAACGATAAGACTGAAAAGCCTCCGACGGTTTCGGTTTCGAGTGCTAACACCTTTTCTCCAGTCCTGAGGCCCGAAGATGGCCATCGTGGAATGGATTCTCCTCATTCGCAAACGGGTATGTTATTACAAGGACATCGTGAATTAATGTAACTTTAAGAACGACGTGAAGATAATCATAATCATTATTTATTAATTTTAATTAATACCTCGTTAAAGATGGGACGAAACGTGAGTTCAAGCAGATTGTGGATAAGATCCACGTAACTGTAATGTGATATTTACTCTTATTTTGATTTTGATATTATGATTCGACACCATTCCATTTGTTAAAGATATAGATGATATACGTGGATAATAAACATCTCGGTTTACCGATATTGAATATCGTTTTTTACTTCAGGCCTACAAGTACATTAATTAAAGGATAAATATCTTTGAATTGATTTAGAGTTCATGAAACTGTTGAAACACATTTAGGATTTTAGATTTACAGTGAAAATGACAATAAGTAGATCTTTACAAAGCACACTGGTAAATAGTATTAGAAATTAGAGAATTGAGAAGTCTTAGAAATAACATGAAAAAACAATACGAAGTACATGTCTATAAATAAGTAGTCAAAGAGCATAAAAAATTCTTAGAGGAAGATAAAAATAATTTATGCAACATTCTTCAAGATTTATCTTAAATTTTTCTATATTTGTCTTTGATAAAGATTGTCGGAAAAAGATATATAATAATTTTACTAGATTTTTGAGAGCCACATTAAAAATATAATTAGGAAGTGATATCAATAGCATCATTTGAAAAATATCCAATGCAATCCTTTTAATTAAAGTTGATTGATAAAAAAATTGAAATAAAGCTACTGTTCAAAAGATGGAAGTCACCATCATTTTTAGTGGTCCTGAAAATAAAATGTAATTAAAAATTGGGAAAAGTTCCTGAAAGAAGCGTTGACATCACGTCCAATCTAAAAAGTCTTGTTTACGTAAATTCGAGAGAAGTGCCTTTCAACATTTTAAAATTCCACGCGTCATGGTGTAAAGATCCGTTGCATACAAATCACTCTGTACTTCGTCTTGCACTAATCTTAAGTACGGAACAAAGCGAACCAGATCAACCAGGTCAACTTATACTTAGCTGCGAAACGTCCTATCCGTATATACCTTGGCCCATTGTAACCGAACTTGTCTCTGTTTAGCTTTGCGCCAAGCGATCCTGTCATTTTATTAATCAAGCGAGTTAACTAACAAACACATCTAACATCGAAATTTCATCAAAGCAGCTTGCTCGAGTAATGAATCCTTGCTGCGGATTCCACTCAAATTCATTTCTCACAAATTAATTCCTAAAAATTAATCTGTGAATAAGATATAATAACTGCCGTTGGCTTAAACGTCCTTCTCGCTGCATATGTCCTTCTTGATTCGTTGATTGATTTAATGATCGATGACTGACTGACTGATCGACTAACCTGTCGTCACTGTCCGTCGAACATTGTTGTCTAATGTCCAGTGTGCGATAGACCCATTCTGAGCTCACCCAGGCATCATGTAAGTAAGTAAATATTTGCACTCAGTGATCGAGCGATCGATCCAATCTTGGGATTGATCGAACGATCCTCGAGTGTCAAATTAGGTGCGAACCTTTAGAACCATAGTGACGATTATGTTTATTGATGCGACTAGACCGCAATGAGTTATTTTTTCATGCTTATCATCATAGTTCCATTTTTAATTGTTTCATTATTTCCAATATTGAATTTTTCACATGGAATTGTAAATATACAATTTCGGGTCAAAATCATCTCGAGAGGAACGAAAATTTGGTACGAAATTTTGTTTGTATGTGTAGATTTTTGGGAAATTTATTTGAGCTAATCAATTACGTTTGATTTTTAGTTTAATCAATTACTCTCGATTTGATTTACTATCAAATTTTTAAACACTTGATATATTGGCCTCGAGAAAATCCGTCGCGGATGTTAAGACAAAGGACGGGGTTCCAAAATTTGAATTTTTAATGAAAACCCAAGGAGCGAAGAAAATGATGAAGAGAAGATGCAAAAAGTGGCTGCCAGCCAGTAAGAATCAGACAATTTCGATGACTGAGAATCACTAATCGCGAATTGCGCGCAATCTCTGTTTCAGTCTGAGCCCGAGCGTAGAGAGAAGCTCGCTATCTCGACCAAAAGGTACTTTGTGACTGGTTATGATGTTCTATATCCTATATATCGATATTTGCATATTTGTATAAGTGTATTCTATATATACACATCGCTGAAGGATGAGACCGAGGCTCAATTTTCATTCGGGTTTAATTTTAAATTCAAAATCAACATATATCACTCTTGATTCTCCTTCAAAAAATTCCCAGCACGTTTTTAAACTATTTTTTTGTTAAATATGTAACAAAATCTACATATATAGAAATCATAATTATTATCTGTTTGCTTCAATTTTAATTCTATTATTAAAAGAAAAAAAAATTTGTTCTATTATTATTTATACTCCGATTTTTACCATCAAGAAATTAAGAGTGATATACACAACTGCGAATTGAGATTAGTGAACTCAAATAGTGAAGTAAATTACATGAAAAACATGATCAGATTTTTATGAAAAAATCCCTCATTTTCTCGAAATCATCCTAACACGTTTGAAACATGTTATATATTATATGTGTATTTTGTCGTACGTATATACCAATATTTTCTATCAATGTCACCTAAATTATTTTATTCTTTTTTTTTCTCTGTCTCTTCCTATTTGTCGAAATATCTCGTGTAAATAAAGACAGGATAATGCGTATAAATATATCAACAAATAAAAGCGTATTTTACATACAAAAATCATAACTTGAGTTATCTTCTTTTGTTTTATATCTTGATTTATAATCAACAAAAATATACTTCCCTGAAATTTTAAGTCTTATCATATTTTCACTTCTACTTTCTAATTTATTTTAAAATTTATAAGCAGTATCCTGTATCTAGTTATTTCTTATCAAAAGTCAGCATTTTGGAATTAACGTTTTTTATTTGAATTGAAAATATAAGTACGAAAATCGTCGCGATAAAATCTTTATTCGCGTTTCGAGTCATCTATTTTTGAAAAAAGGAAATATAATTATTAAACACCATAAATTTTCCCCTAGCAGCACTATATTATTGTCCGTTACACCCATGTATGTGTCGATGTATAAGTGTGCCGCAGCATCTTGAAAAAAACAAAGTTGTTATGTCGCACTTGGTAAACTTGACCTCTGAAATATCCACGGAGCTGAGGTGTCCTTTGGCTTATAAATTTCAGATAAAAATTTATACTCTGTTTATCACCATTCAAGAAAATAACAAAATTGTGAAAAATAACAATTATTCTGAAGATGCCTTCAGACTGACCAATAAGAGTGTTAATTTATAATTTAATTGTGAGGTTTAAAAAATAAATTGCTTCTAAAAATATTGAAAGCGACACTCGGACTCCATATTTAGTTAAAAGTTATCGTACAGTAGTTGCACTCTATTGGTCTACACTTGAATTTTGCTCTGGAACTTTAGAGATGCTTGCCACGTCACTTCTGAAAAGTATTCTCACTTCTGCATATCCACTTATTTCTCACTCTCCATACTTTTTCTCTCTCATCAATACGATTCTTCATTTCTCGTACTATATCTGTAGATTTCGAATTTTCAACCCTTCTTTACTCTAACTTTCAAGAGCTACCTGTAATCAATTCAATTTCACTTCTGGAAGATAAAAAGCAAATAATTAATCATAAAATATTATTTAGATTTGTTTTAAAGAACAGTAGATTTTGCAATTAATTTCTCGAATGATGTCCTAGCTCCGTGAATCCAAAGATCAGGTAAACTATATTCTTTTTCTTCTAAAGCACTGCATTATAGAGAGGATAGCTGTTTTTATCAAGTTATTTCCCCTGGACGTGTAGGTCTTTTACTATTAAATTAAATTATAGGGAAATAAATAAAACTTTATTAAAATACCGCTCTTTAAACCATCCTCTCAATCAGATGTCGCGATTATTAATTATAATATATAAAATACACATATGTATAGATTTTCATTTACAAATGTATGTATATGATTATTTGTATATATACTGTATTAAATTTGATACAGATTTTTCTAACAGTCATTTATAAAAAGGATGTCTGATTGCGAAATGGTAGTTCCGCACTAAATCATCAATCTCACGAAGTATCCACTTGTGCGTCGATGTTGCATTTCTGTGCCTAGCCGCCTGAAGCTGTGTGCACGATTTTTGGCGCGATGCTGTCATTCTTAGAAGTGCTATAGTGCAAAGAAAAAAAAGAGTGACAACAAAAGTAAAAATAAAAATAGAGCTTCCGCTTTCAGAAGATAAATAAGGGAAGGAAGACACTACGTAAATTCTTTAATCAGCCAATGCTTATTAAAAAAAAATATTAATATTTATTTATTATATTAGAATATTCCTTCACAGTAATAAATTATTTTATAACATTATAATATCTACTGTTAGATTAATAATTTACCAGAAACCGAAACAGTTTCCAACCCTTTAGAAGCTTCTAGTCTTCCTTCGCACATTTCTGCAAATCGAAACGAGAAGTGAAAACCTATTTGACATTTTTGTTTAAATAAAATGTCACTATAATTTATACAACATAAGCATATTCTACGATCACTAATATTGCGAACGCCCTGTTTGCCTGTCCGTCTTGCTGATCTGTCTGTTGCCAATCGACTCGAGAAACGTACAACTGGTGAAAAATTCGAAGATTCAGAGAAGCGAGCGAATTGAAAAAAGAAAGATATTTTTTCTTTCAAAAAAATTAAGCCCTTTCCCTTGAAAAAGGAATAAAAAAACTATGTATCTTGTCACCTTGCGTTGAAGGGAGTTGGGAACGGACAGACAGACGGACGACCATTCTCGCTAAATCGCGTAGCTCTCATTAATCGGGTAAGCTATAGCTGTCACTATCTGTCTTATCTGTCTGTCCGTTCGTCTCTCTGTTCATCTATCTGTCTGTTTGTCTATCTGTTTGCCCACCCTTCTTATATCCACTTGCTCACATGTTTTATCAATTTTCTAAGGCACAACTTTCACTCAGATCTCGTATCTCAATAATTTATCCAATAACTTAACAACGAACTAATTGAATAATTAAAAACAAAATATACAAGCTTTACAAATAATTTGAAGAAAGATTGTATTTACCCAAGAGAGGAGAAATCTGAGTGTGAGTTGTTATCCGTGCACAACATATAATTATCTATATCTCACTCACTGTACACGGCCAATGCTCTGGGTATGTCGTATGCTGGATGGATTTAATGACTTAATTGATTACTTAATTAATTAATTTCCGACCTTAATTGACCGTTTATGCTCCGTACGATACTACCTCTTCTATATTGTTGTTGCGATGTTGGTGTTGTTGTTTACTATTACTCATTGTTGATGTTGATGTTGTTACCTTGATGTTTCTTGATGTGTTGTTTACTCGTTGTTACCTTGCTGTTTGGTGTTTGTTGTTGCACTATATAAATATACAAACATAATACATGTATATATCCACAATATACGTATTAACGCGCATTTGTTCGCCTGTTTCGCACACCTGCATCGCCGCCTAAACAGGATGTTTCACATTCGTGCTCGGAAAGAAAAATCTCCGGATGCGAATTGATGAAGTCTATTTTAATCTCTCAGAGTCTCAACACTGTTAATCCTTTTTTTCTCTCTTCTGACGGCTGATAGTTTCAATTTTTGCAAAAGAAATAAAAGTAATTTTTAAACAAGTTTCAAAAATGTTTAGTAAGTGGCGAATGCGTGTGCGAAATGCGTGATCAGTTTTTGCGCGAATGCATACATGTACATTTCAGCCAGCCAGCTCACGCTTGGAGTGCCTTACTATTATATACTTGATCTACTTGCCGTAACTTCTTGCCCCTGCCACTAAACCACCCCCCTAACAAAAAGCTCTTTTCCTTCTAATTCGAATTTTTACAAACATTAAAGCAACAATGAAACACATTTAGTAATCGGAGGTTGGAAACACAAGAAAAAGAGGTCCAAATAATTAATATTAGGAGAATAAGGTTCTTAGTGTTCATTTTAAATTCTAAACTTCCAGCCTTTAATTACTAATAATAATACTAATTTTTGTAAATGACTAGTTTTCAGCAACGAGGTTTTCAACAATATCACAGGAACTTAGAAAATTAAGAATCTCAATGAAATATAAGATAAGAAACAGTTATCTTTAAAACTGTTTATAGTTACTTCTTACAAATAAATACTTTCTTTAGAAAGATTGAATTTCCTCATTTCGTTAAGGGGGTGGTTAAGTCTGGCTCATTGTATTTACGGGGGTTTTAACGTTCGGAAATTGTGTTTCAGGATTGCATTCACCGCACGAAGGATTGGCTGGAGGCTCTGGTCAGAGTATGTCCGGCCTTGCCTATTATCAACCTGAACACCCTGGTTCTGCTGGGGTCGTTAAATACCCCGAAAATGGGCACGACACCCTTTCGGATTTCGTCACCTTTGTGTGCCAGGAAGCCGAGAACACTCAGCAGCTACCCCAGGTAGCTCTCGGATCCAAATACACACCACAGGAATTACTTTCTCTCTTGGGCTAATATCTATTTATTATCTTTCTGTAGTATAAAAATATCCTCCTTGTAATAAAATTCAATAATATTTTGATTTAGGCATGTAAATTCGGAGAAATTGGATTCAAGACTGGAAACTATTCCTGTGGTATCTTATACTCAAACTAAGCTGTGCTCCCCTCTCCTTAAATCAGTAGATTTAGTTCGCGATCATTTTTTCTGAGACAAGATTTCTATAGAAATTCACAAATTACCGTAAATTAGATTAGAAAAGATTAGGTCGAGTGGGGCACACAGAGTGCAGGGTCGTCTTAAACAATTTGGATGCTTGGGGCACAAGCTGAGGTAGAAGAGTCTAAAAGAATTTTCCATTTTGAGTTTAACTGAAGTATCTGAATTTCAAGCGATGAAACTGACTCAAAAATCACAGTTTATAAACTATGAACAATATTTAGATGTTGATAATTGTAGATATTGAACGATAAATTAAGAGGAATCATTTAAGGAGATCCCTGATGATGTGGGGTCTCGGGCTCGTGCCCCACGCCTTGTCTTAAGACGGTCCTGCATGAGTGGATCGATGATCAGTGGTGTACGATTTTCAGGCACAACTCGCGGGTCCGCGGTCTGGGGTACAAAAGTTCTCACAGTATTACCCGAGTTCGATGTTACCTCCACCACCACCAGCACCGATGGCTAGGCCTGTGGCTATAATAAGGTCGACGGGCGAACTGACATCAAACAGTGCAAATTCACCTCCGACCTCGTCAACGTCTCCAACTGATCAATCAGATATGGGACCGAATCAGGACCAAATGGCAGCTGCAGCAGCCGTTGGTCTTGTCAGTTCTTGTCAGAGTTCAGTGGATCCAGGGGGTCGAAAAAGTCCAGCGAGGATACTTGTCACTGCACCCCACACGAGTAGGGAGTACACCTTCGCTCACTTCCACTCGCAACCAGGACAGGTGAGTAAGTTCTCAATCTTGATACTTATTACATTCTTAATTTTGTAGGATTTGAACCATTAGGTGTGACGTTAATAGAAATGTTTCATGTAGTTGACAACCTTAATAATCGAAATGTTT
Organism: Synergus umbraculus; assembly: GCA_900474325.1. NCBI lineage: Eukaryota > Metazoa > Arthropoda > Insecta > Hymenoptera > Cynipidae > Synergus > Synergus umbraculus. The sequence goes on from UCOK01008676.1 coordinate 53,710, forward strand.
TTTGACGCAGCAAATCTTCACCTACCCTACCATCAGTTCGATGTCAGGAGTCATTTCTCCGACGAATCTTTCCCTGTTCTCCTCCCCCGTTTCGGTAACGAGACCAGTGGCGACACAGAGATCAGTTTCCAACGTCCCCCCTCGTTGGAACACCGCCCCCTTTATAAACCTGGAGGACGATTACAACATGATAGCTCCAATTATTGCGGGTACTGCCAGTGAACCTCCTACGTCCATGGACGATGGTAAAACTTTTTTAAAATTATATTTAAGTTTCGAAATTTGTGCCTGGTTTGGTATCAAAATCAATGATTTCAAATTTCAAATTCCAGACCGCTACTTTCATCCAGTCCACGCGAGCAATGTCGTCGACAAAAATGGCAATGGGGGGATGATGGGAACCGATCTAGTTGGTGCAGATCATAATTCGCATCACCATCAACAACAACAGCAACAACAACAACAAGTGATGCAAGATAAATCCGGAAGACCAAAATCTCCTCCGTGACACTGGAGCTCTAGTTTCTCTCAGCTATCGAGTCTCTCATGGTTCGATTCATCCTCAACATGCTCAATGATGTTGTCACTCGTTCTGTCACGAGTTGGCTGCATTCGAAACACGTTGGAAACGGATCAGCTCTCCCGATGCAAATTACGCTTCCGCATCTTCAAGTGCATCCAAGTGGAATTGAAGATTGAAATATTCGAGGAAGGCGATTAAGTGATTCTCTCATCCCCGACCCTTTTCGTACCCCGTCGCATGACACTTGCCATTTACTTTAGCAAATTTTTTAGCATACGTCTAGCGAGTGCCGGCACTTTTATTACGGGCGATCAAGACTTTTCTATTTCTATACAAAACAATTAAAAAATATGAGTAAGATTCTGTTTTCGTATAGATAACAGGATATTTCTTTTCAAATTTATTTCCTGTCCAAAAATTTGCATCGGACGCTTCATTTATCATAAAGGGTGGATGTAATTTTAATCAAAAAATCCAAATGAAATAGAAAAAGTCTTAATGACTTCAGGTCTTCATCAGAAGATCTTGTTTGTTCATTTCAAATGATTTGATTAGATTCGCCGCTTTTGATAAAGGAAGCGTCTCCCACAACAAAAAATATTGTTTCCTTCATACTTTCTTTTCTGTCTAAAAATTCTTGTGCCAGATACGACACTAGGGACTGAGCGGATTCGTTAATTGTAAGGCTAGATCAGGGAGTAGCTGTATCGTTCGTTCCACGTGATTATTATTGTACATAGAAACGACAAGGTTTATTGATAGAATGGCGAGTATTCTCACTAAACTTTGCCGGCGCGACTATAATTTGTGATACCGTGACCATTATTATACCTACTGACAGTTGTTACGCTGAAACGCAATTAAATATGGTTAAGGGGAAAAGGGAGGGGTCAATTATTATCGAACGAATTACATGTTATATCCCGGTTGATAAATTCTCGACCCGCTATTATTAACAAGTACTATCGTTTACGCCTAATGCTCAGGCTAGTGTTAACACTAGTAAAGACTAGTGCGGACTAGTCACCAGAGGCTGCTAGTTAGAAACAAAGTAATATTTAATACTCATATACCAGTCAGCGACAATAGCAGTTTCAAACTTAAAGTTTCATTTTTTAAACTATAAAATTTATTCAAATTAAACTTTATTCAAATTTCGGGTGTTTGCTCATATTTTAATCGAAGGAAAGACCTGTCTAATTATTATTTCCACCAGTCCCTGTTCAGTAATCCTTACCTTATCGGATTAAGGCGTCAATCTACCCTCAAAATGAATAAGAAGTACTGAAATAATTTTCCTCAACATGTCCCCTCCATCACTTTTCTTTCCACGTGAGGAATTGCGAATTATGAAGGTAAACTGTCCTCTTAATGCAAGTGGTTTGAGTTTTGCAACAATTTTGTAGACAAGGTTGAAAGGGTGCGCGACCTCTCACCCATTGTATTGTCGATAAATAATTAAAGGCAAAATCCCCGATCTTAACGGATCGCGCGTTGTATCGTTAATTTATTTTATAGAACAGTGAGTTTTGTAAGTAGTATAATTATTATTTTTATTCGATAGAGACGATCTTTGTAATCACGTAGTTGTTACTATTATGTTCTGTATATGGTTTAACTGGACTTCGTTAGCTTGGTTTGTTCAATTAACGAAGAAGACGATTTACAGCTGTTGATCAAAATAAGATACTGATCGTTCAATTGACTCATTTTAATTGTTTTCTCCTTTTCATTCTATTGATTTTTTCCTCTCTTTTTACAAATTTATAAATCGGAAAATAATTAAAGCAATAGACGTACACATATAATAAGGGGAGGGTATGTTTTGTAAGAGCAGCGTTCAAGGAACAACGCATTTTTATAGAACAGTTGTATATAACTAGAGCATTCATTGTTGATACTGAAATATTGCAGACGAGTTTTATTTTTAACGTTTTATTGACGAATCGTGTGATCATGCATCTAAGACGCACTTTGTTATTCTGCACTCGATACGACTCATGCCATCTCTATAATCTAATTTTCAAGGTCAAGAGAAATTTAAGTGTCGATTGTGCTTCACAAGGTGGTTCCAAAAAATTATTTTTCAAATTGAGACTCTTTTTGATTACAAATTCAAATTTCTTTACTGCTTTAGTGAAGAGTTGGAACAAGATAGAAAATTACCTATATTTATATTTATTGACTATTTAAGGATAATATCGAAGAGGGGTTTAATTTTAAAATTAATTTTCAACCACCTTCTTATTGGAAAGATAAGGCACCCTATCAATTGGTTTCTAGGAAAGGAAAAAAATATTTAGGCAGCAGTATCGCTATAAGAAGTTAATGACTTGGACTATATTGCCATTCCTATTATTATTATTCCTGCTGCTTCTGCTGTGGTATTACTATTACTGTATACTGTTACCACTACAATTTCGAGTACCACCGTCACCACCACCATTACTAATGTTACTACTACTCTTACTACTACTACCAGTACTATTACTACTGCTATACTAATCATAAAAAATATGATTGCTGCGAAACAGTAAAGTTCTAACTGCTAATTAATAATACTACTACTACTATACTATTATCACCTACTGCTAACTATATCATTACGTCGAAATACTAATACTGCTACCATGACTATTGCTGCTACTTATACTATAGTCATAATACAAGAAGAGTGTAAATATATTTAATTGTATTCTCGAACACGCCTAAGTTTAGAATTTAATACGTGCCGGTGCAATTATATGCACGTATTTAGATAAGTGAGCTAAAAAATATCGACTTTGCAAAATATTTCTGGTGAATCTTTAACGTCTGCATTATTAATTTTTAAATAAAATATTAGGTATTCAACTTTGGAGCCATCCATAAATTATCCATAAATTATCCTTTGAAATCTTTGAAATGGTAGAAATCTCGTATATAACATTTTGCCTCCTTCCCTCCCCCCTAAAAGATGTTAATTTATGGATGGCCCCTTAAGCTGAGATATTTATATTTAAATTCATATTTAATCGGAATTTTTAATTACAAAAACATAAAAGCCTTAAGAGCTATTTTTTGCTAAATATCGAAACAGAATTTGCAAGTCCATATTTTTTAATTACTATAGTATTATCTGCAACCAAAAAGAGAAACTTCATGCTATTTTGGAATCTATAATTCAAAAAGAAAAAAATTCTATCATTAAAATAAAAAAAACTGGTAATATAACTGTTGTTTTTGAAACAAATCTCTGCAACTTAGTTTTGTACCAATAACTGTTATATCTTTTAAATTTGTTAATCAAACATTTTGAAAAGCGTTACGTTTCTCAAAAGCCACAAGATTTTGGGAATAAAACTCAGTAATCTGTAAGATATAGGCCTATTTCCCCGGGAAATATGGATGCCAAGCAGTTGAGGTAAGATAATACAAATAGATTAAGACTTTTCGATTTTCTATACTGATTTCGAAGCTCATAATCCTATTGGTCGAAATAGGAGAAAAAAAGGTGGTCCGGGTGCGCGTAGTAAAGAGCAAGATTTATTTTGCTTAATAGTTGTGACCGTATCGTTCGATATGCATATTACTCATCTCTTGCGTGATTGTTAAAGATTTGAGAGAGACTGTAGATATGAATATCGTTGCGATTTTGAAGCGCGGGATGTTGAATATATAAAATAGGGTAGATTTAAGAATAGCGTAGTAGGAACATGTGAAAATTAATTTAACTATTCCCTTCGCCCTCACTTTGATAAGACATCATTTTAATTAGAAAATTCTTCTAAATTCCAATGCCTGATCTTTACTTTCAAAATATTTCAAATCATTTATCAAAAAAATTGTGAAAAACGTAGGAAATCGTTATTATTTTTTTTTATGAAGAGGACAATATTTGTGAGATGAAAAACTTGAATTTTAAACATTTTCAAATTGCGAGCCAAGGGTATGATTGACGAATGTAGGGTAAGTGAGCGCGAAACAATATTTTGGTATAATTTGCGATGTGATCGAAGTAAGTTTATACTTTTTAGAGATTCGCTCAATTTTGGTTGTGTCAGAGATTAAAAATCCTGATGCAAATCGCAATGTATTGGATATTCGAAAATTTTGTATAGCATCTCAAGCTGCCTTGAACCGAAAGTGCATTAAAATTCGTTCCCGCGATTGATCGAGGACAATTTTATTATTCTCGATCGGGATCGAAGGAACGAAAGTTTTTCTACGTAAGGTAGTTTCTCGTAGGAAAAGCAAATTCTTAGTGGCGTCATTAGCCATAATTGAATAAAGCGCTCCTGGTGGGTCCACGCTTAAAACAAAGCTTTCCTTTTTCAATTAAAAAATTGTGAAATTCGAACTAAAATTTTTAAACTACATTCAATATATTTATATTTATTTAACTCATGCTTTAGGTTTATTACGAAAAGAACAATGCTCAAAAGAAGTACAAAAAAGAATCTTCTTTAATATACAATTGACAAAATGTTTGTAAATTAAAATAAAATTTCTACCACTTGAGTTTTATTTTTCCAACTAAAAGCAGTGCCAAGCATAAAATGTAAAAAACTGAGAAAGAGAATCTTTGTTTTAATCGTGATATAGAAATTTGATAGCACAATAATTATTGTTACTCCCGGGCCACCTTAAGATGAAATAAAAGCAGAAACTGCACATACGATATTAAATAATAAAGCAATGCTGTGGGTCGAAAAAGAGAAAAAATTGCTAAGAGTATAGTTGAAATATTAAAATAATCTGAGATTAGCAAGGGACTAGAATGACGTAAGCAACATAGGCCTATATTATATACATACGCGCGAAAAAAAATGAATGACAAAAAAAAAAACAATATTGAAATGAAGACCGAGAGGGGACGAAAATATAGCAAGTTATAAATAAAGAGAGCAACGATTGTAGTAACAATAAAGATGACGATAGTGCGATTATTATTGCTACACTAATACGATGATTAGGATGATATACATACTATATTATATAAAATGCAATGATATATTTATCGAATATTTATTAAGCAATAGCAATACTGAGTAGTACGGTTGTACAAAGTAGGTGAGCAGCGAATTAAGAGGAAGTAAAAAAATTGAAGAAATATTGAGAATTAAAAACTTAAAAGATGCACGCGAATTTTCGGACTGATTAAAGTCCGACTTGTGTATTTTCGTCTCACGATCCTTTTTTTACGATTGTGAACGAAGTTCATGTTATATATCAGGGATTAGACTAAATAGTATAATACGCCGCGATGGAGGTGGCAAAAAGGGATGTTTAGGTGGTGATTGTGGTGGGAACGATTATTTGAAAGCAATAACTTTATAGAGATAAGATACCCCCCTTATTGAACCTTCGTATTTGTGGAATTAAATTTGGGAAGCATTCTACCCTAGAAGAATAAATGCCGGGTAGAGGATCTTTGTCACCTTACCGCGCCAATTATACGTTATGTCCATACTGTCTCAATTATTATTATGTATTATATATCTGACAATATTGATTATTAAAATTCTTAATACATAATTTAAGCATTAATTTTTTCCTGTCTGTTGAAATTACTGTCCTTATACTTTAAATTTATTAGGTGGGCGTCATTTGGATTTCTTCAAATTAAATATTTTTAAGATTATGTTCCATATTTTTGACAATGATTTATTGAGAAAAAAGTTTCCTGATTAATGTTTATTAAGTCAGATGTATTTTTAATATCAAATGACAAACAGAAACGTCATCGCGCAAAGTGATACTTGTGTATGAGAAGAAACTGCAAAATTGATCTAGAATATTTTTAAAGAGATAGTTATATATATTATTTTTGATAAACTATCATTTTTAAGGGTTTCAATTTATAATTGAAAATGGCTAATTACCATATAAGCAAATTTGAATAACTTCGTTTTTTTCACATATTTTTTAATTTTCTAAAAAAATAATAGTGCACAGATGTTCGTTTTCACGTTCTTTGTGTTTGTGCGATATTATTTTTTTCGAAAAGTAAAAATTTTGAGGAAAGCACCGGGTTATCTAAATTTGTTCATATGGTAAGTAACACATGCCCTTACATTCGTTCTTGTTCTGTAAACTTCGGCGAGAGAAAGCAAAACAGAAACGTTTTGATCTGGATGAATGTATGTTAATTATTGACAGGTTCATGAATATTGGATTTTATCTTTTTTCCTCAAAAAAGTCAAAAGTGTAATCATAATGCTTGTATAAACAAGCTTGTGTAAAGAAGTTTGTATAAGCAACATAAATTTTAAGCTATAAATCTACTCAATATGAATTTCTGCAAAAATAAATAATAAATTATCTTGTAATCCATATAATACTTTTATGATGAATTACGTTCATTCTAAATATTTAGGTATTCTTTCTGAACATATAAATAATTAGCCTGATTATTCCGTTAATCATAATTAGTATCCAGATTTAAACTCAAAATTGATTTTTCTCTATCATGAGGAAAAGGTTGTTTTTAATTTTGTTAAGAGAAACAATTGAATCACTGATGTTTACAATTGATTATTTTCTACTTAACTTGCTGACTCGATTATTCTTTATAAAAGCGTGATTCACGCGTTTTATACATTATCAAATTAAATTTTAGTTACTTTTCATTCAAGAAATGAGAGTTTTTTTTTTCTTAAATTAAAATTCTTATATGCGGTGTAATAAATTAATCAGATAAGCATTTTACTCCTGAATTAATATTTTTATTTACAATGAAGATTGAAACGGATTTTGACAATTCTTCTTCTTTTAATATAAAAGTATTGAATTTGGTTAAAAAATATAAATTTTTTATAAACAAATTGTACTTTTATTCTCTTGAATGATTTTTTTCAGGCTATTCTATTATAGTTGTTTGTTTATAAACAGTGGATATTTTTAAAACAAATTCAGTGTTTTTTTCATACATTCTGGCTATAAAAAAATTCATTTTAGAGAAAAAAAAAGACTAATTATCTAATTATGTCTATTGCTTTGGAGTTTTAAGGAAGTTCAAGAGGTTTATAACAATTTTAGAATAATAATTTTTATTCTACTACAATGCTAGGCAGGTCGCCTTTTTGAAACACACACTTTGTTTTTGTGAGCATGTATATTTGATTTCTAAATATCGATAGAAGTGGAAGGTACCAGCATCTTCTACTTTAAATTTGTTTAGCTGAACAAACTATCAATGCCGTTCAATAACAGATATTTTTTGAATAATATTGATTAATCTACACGGACAAAATCGATTCAGCAGCCTTGTGACGACTGCACACGCTTATTTCCATTTTTCTCTATGTATATACATAAACATGTGTTCAATGATATAATAATGTAGTTCTGTTTAATTACAATATACCATACGAAATAAATTAGCATTGACGTAAATAGTGTATGTCCTATAAATTAGTAAGATTTTCTTTCAAGATCATCAGTCGTTTGAGAAATTTCAAATAGAAAACGGTTTCTCTACTCGCAAACATGCAACTGATTGTTGCTGTTCTCCTCTGCTCTTTGGGCTTCAGTGCGGCTGGTAAAACATTAGAATCTTCAGAAAATTAATTACTGATTTTTATAAGACATCAATGAAAAGAAATAGAAAACATTCATCAAACGATAAAATCTTTTAAAAACTAATCAGTTTTTAAAAATTAAAAAGGGTGTACACTCAGAGAAAAAGTTGGGTTGATTCAATAAAACAGTTTGTTTAACCTAGTTTGTTTGTTGCAACTAAAAAATTTGGTCAACGCAACTAAACATTTGGTTCCTTTGAAAAAACGCAACAATTTCATATGGTCAATTCAAAGTAATTATTTGTTTGAGCATGTTTGGTTGATTCAACCAAATAAATGTGTTGAACGAAACATATTATTTATTAGAAAATGATTTTGGTTAGTGTAAAAAAATAATTTGGTTGATTCAACCAAATAATTTCATTAACTAGCTACAAAAAATCGACATTACCGACGCGACGCGTACTATCAACCAAACTTTATTAAACAAAAAATTTAGTTGAATCAACCAAACATTTGATTGACCCTATAGTAATGCATTTATTTGGTTGATTCACCCAAATTTTTTTTGAATCAACCAAACTTTTTTCTGAGTGTAGAATATAATTTAAATGACTAGTTGCTTTATGTGAAGTATTATTTTACCCAATTTTATATTAATGATGACTATTTTGTTACAGATGTTGCTCCCATAACTGTAAAAGATAATCAGGTATTGTTTGGCGGCAAACCTGGAAGTGTATCTGGTAACAGCTTGTTCTGGACTAACAATGGCTGGGGTGGTGAAAGATTCTACAACAAAGATGCCATCAAATGGCTGAAAACCGACTGGAAGTCTAACATTGTACGTGCTGCTATGGGAGTTGAAGATTATGGTGGTTATATCGAATTTCCTGATAGCAACAAAGCTAGAGTGACGACTGTGGTCGATGCTGCTATTGCAAATGATATGTATGTCATCATTGATTGGCACTCACATCATGCCAATTTACATCAAACTGAGGCTATTGCTTTCTTCCAAGAAATGGCAAAGACCTATGGTGACAAGAACAATGTCATCTATGAAATTTGGAATGAACCTAAGGATTGCACATGGAAGGACACCATCAAGCCATACGCACTTGCTGTAATTAAAGCAATTCGAGAAATTGACCCAGACAACCTAATTGTAGTGGGTACATCCACTTGGTCCCAGGACGTTGATATAGCTGCAGCTGATCCCATTACTGGCTTTGAAAATATTGCATACACCCTACATTTCTATGCTGGAACTCATCGTCAGGAATTGAGAGACAAGGCAACAACTGCACTTAGTAAGAAAATCGCATTATTTGTGACAGAATGGGGATGTGTTAGTGCTGATGCAAATGGCAACATGGATGTTAAGGAATCCGACCTCTGGTTAGACTTTTTGAAGAAAAATAATCTCAGCAACGCTAACTGGAGTCTCAATGATAAGGTCGAAGGTGCCTCTTCTTTGAGATCGGGCGTGAGTGTTAATGGAGGATGGGCTGATGGAGATCTAACTGAATCTGGAAAATATGTCAAAAATGTGATCAAGAATTGGTCTTCAGTATAATGAATCATAGTTAGATGATAAACTCATTTCTATTTAATATTTAAGCCACTGAACAATTGCTCAATAATAAAGAAACTTGCCTTTTTTCACAGCATCTCTGTCTTTTATTTTGCAGCGTACCTATCTTGCTCTCGTTTAACTTTAATAATGACTCCATTGATGGAAAAAGCATTTTAATTATAAAATAAGTTAAATTCATGTTAATATTCTAATGTTTATAATAATTAATAACAATTAAGTGTATAGGCGTGCTCTTTAATTGTGTTCAAATAATTAGGGCTGGTGGAGACTGCGTGTGGAGTGAAGGAGTACTTGGAAATTTAGAAGATATATTTATAATTATCCAACTTATTCAAAAATTAATTTAGATATTATAAATAGAAAAAATTTCTATTATCCTTCCTGCTTCCGTATCTCCATAACTGGAAAAAATTTGTTCCGCTGGCCCTGCAAAAAACATAAAAATGCGAAAACTGAAAATGAAATAATTATTATTTCTTCTTAATTAAGTTCAATGAACCCAACAAGGATAAATTTAGCGATGTTCGCAAAATAATTTACTTTTATTGAAGTGTATAAAAGTATGAAGCACGAGTAACTTTCATTGTCATGACGTACACAATGAATTAATGGCGCAGTTAAATAAATTTTATCAGAAAGATGCTTTAACAATTTTATTACTCTCTGTTTTTATCATTTTTATTAATGTTCTTACTACTAACCTTATCTCATAAAAAATAAAAATAATCTTGTTGTTTAAAATTTGTACTTGATAATTCAAAAGAGTCAAGAATTTTCCTTGCTTATAATCCTGAGTTTTCTCGATACTTTCAATTATTAAGAATGATCAAATGTTTCAAACTACAAGAATTAAAAATCGAGAATCGAGTCACTTACACGCGACTCTCACAAATCTAAACTTCCCAAATATGACAACCTTCCAGTTGTAATAATATATTAATATAATAATATATTAATATTAATATTAAGATATTGTACTAATATATTTACAGAAAAGATATTTTATATTAAAAGAAAATAAATTTTTTTAATTAAAGGTTTGGTATATAGTATACACATGGTACACACGATACGTTAAAAGAAAAGAAATATTTATTTAATTTTTGGAGATAATGTGATGATTTATTCAGCTGCACTAATCTGAACTCTTTATCAATATAATTTGCTTCGAATTTATTATCCTGTTTTTATGTGTCATAAGCTTCAATATTTTGTTAACACACAATGCTCGGCAGAAATTTTTGGTAATTATGCCATTTGCGGGTACTATATATATTTGCAACGTTTTTTCGTAAATTGTCAGTAACCTGAGAAGTATTCAAAGAAGAAGACTTCTGAAGGCCTAAATATGCAGCTCATCATTTTCTCTGCTCTTCTTTGTGCGTTTTTCGCCATCAGTGATGCTGGTAAGAAATCAATTTTTTCCTAAAATTATTCATAACTTTGTTTTGCCAAATATTCCAAAAATATTTCAATGTTTCCTTTTTCTGTTCTTCAATTCATTTTGCAAATCATAAAATATTACTCTAGTCCAATATAAAATCATTAAGGGGTTACACGCAGTTCTAAGGCCCAAAATATGGTGTCATTTATTCCATGTAAATAATCTTAAAATGTAAAAAAGTCGATTTTTTTTTTAATTTTAAATGCGTATATCCCCTTATATCAGTCAGTCTTTGACAAATTTAACTGTTCTGTCGATATCATATCGTCAATGAAAAAATTAATAGTTAGCACAAAGATATTGTAATTGTAAAACGCAATATTGGATTATATTATATCTAGATACTGTAACCATAAAGCTTATAATCGTGAATACGAAAAATAATAAATATTTTATTATATAGATATATAATACATCGATAAAGTTAATCTTTATTCCTCTAACGTCTGATATTAATTTTTTTTATTGAAATAATAGAGTCATTCCATTTGTAACCACTTGATTCGAATATCCGAAGTCTGTAAAAACCGCTGACGTAATCCCCTAATATTAATAATTTTATTTGCAGGTGTCTTGCCGCTATCTGTAAAAGGAAACCAAGTACTGGTTGGCGGTAAACCAGGGTACATAACTGGTATGAGTTTGTTCTGGACTAACTCTAACTGGGGTGCTGAAAGATTCTACAATAAAAATTTGGTGAAATGGCTGAAAACCGATTGGAAGGCAAAGGTGGTGCGTGCTGCTATGGGAGTGGAAGACGCTGGTGGTTATCTTCAAGATCCTCAAAACAACAAAGCTAGAGTGAAGGCTGTGGTCGACGCTGCTATTGCAAACGACATGTACGCCATCATTGATTGGCACTCACATTATGCTGATCAACACAAGGCTGAGGCTATTGCTTTCTTCCAAGAAATGGCAAAGACCTATGGCAAGAAAGATAATGTCATCTATGAAATTTGGAACGAGCCAACCGATATCTCATGGAAAGACACCATAAAGCCCTATGCCCGAGATGTCATTAAAGCTATTCGCCAAATTGATCCAGACAATCTAATTATTGTGGGCGTACCTCGTTGGTCTCAGGATGTTGACGTGGCTGCAGCTGACCCCATTACTGGTTATAAGAATATTGCCTATTCGCTACATTTTTATGCCGGAAGTCACAGACAAGAGTTGAGAAATAAGGCAACAACTGCTTTTAAAAAAAATATCCCAGTGTTTGTGTCGGAATGGGGTGCTGTTAATGCAGATGGCAATGGCGGTGTTGCTACCCAAGAAGCCCAAGCATGGTTTAATTTTATAAAAGCTAATAAACTCAGCAGCGTTAATTGGAGTATCAATGATAAGCCGGAAGGTGCTTCCGCTTTGAAGCAAGGAGCAAGCTCTGATGGAGGATGGTCTGAGTCATCTCTCACCGACTCAGGAAAATTTGTTCGCAATTTGATTAGAAGCGCTTAATTATTAAACTGTATTATGAATATTATGACGATAGCTTCGGTTCTCTTGAGTTTGATTATGATTTTTAATGTTTTAATATAAACTTATAACTGTAAGTTATTGACGATAAATACTATATGGAAATGTATTTTGAATTTTAATAAAGATATACGTATTTCTATTTCATTTTTTCATTTATTTCATATTATTTGTGAGAAAGTTCTAGGTTTTAAAAATAATGTTGCTATTCTTACTTTTTATAAATAGTATTAGTTTAACAAATACCTTGTACCGGAAATAGGGGTAGTTGAAACATCTGGGCTCAAACGGTAAGCAGAAAAGGGATGAATGCAAAAACTGACTCGTGGGATAAGTGGAATGTTACCTCTACTGGATAATGTTACCTCTATTCTAAAACAAGACTAACATAGTTATAAAGTAAGCTAGATTATTTCTAAATTTCTGATTTTATATCCAAGAGCTTTGTATTTAGCATTTTTAATTTTTTTTCAATAATTTCTGTATCCTCTCAATAAACTTTATAAAAAACTAAACTTATTATGAAAATATGTTAAAAATTTAAACTTTACGGCGGATTTGTTCATATTTAACATTAACTCACAAAGATCACTTAAAATTCTTATCGAACAATTAATGTTCGCAATGTTTACCGACTAAGTTTGTGTGGCAGTACACAACTAAAGTTAATTTTCCTCTCTGTCACTTCAGACGTGTAATGCATGTTAGATGCTTCAGTGAACAGTGTTTACATTGCCGCTGATAATGATGGGGTGAGCTGCCAGTATTAGTTGTACCATTGAACCATAAAATGATAATTTATCATTTACATCTTAAAATTTAAGAATCCATTTTAAGATTGTTCCTTTTAAGGGAACAATAATGAAGGGTTTACTAAAAAATATTAAAAGATTAACTAATTATATTTCATTCATATATTAACTGAAATTCACTATTAAAACTTGGTTTCAAATATCCTGAATAAAAAAATCAATAAATTTAAAGATACCAATAACAATTCCTTTATTGGTTTAAAATTGGTCTAACTTTTCAGTACTTTTCAGCTTTCATTAGTGTTTTATTGAATATAATCTCATATTATGCTTATAACTTCAGTGTTGTCATTTTTACAGAAACAGTCATTGAAAAAATTATGTTTTGGTGAATTACTGGTTTTCATACACAACTGCGATTTTGCAAACAATAGAATGCATTCAGCTCTGGTTTCAGTGCCTGCGAATTATTGGTCGTGTTCTATAAATTTCAACCGCACACATGGGGTTTTTATCGAGTTTAAATATTGACTTTGTACAAGTATTATATCCAAATTTTATTTGTTTACATAATACTAAACCTGTAGTGTAGTTTGCTGATTGAGAAAAAGTGTATTTGAAATTTTTAAAATTTTCAATACGCCATATTTTATAGCCATGCACCTAAAACAAAAATATTTTTGATAGATTCTACTAAATTTTTTTATTAGATATTGAAGAGGATTACTGTAATCTTTAATTCAAACTCATCATCCCTAAATTTGTCTAAATCCCTAAAAAAATCACTTGTATTTTTTCTTGTGTACTCCGCGAACTTGGAACTCACCCTACCCATAAAATTACCCTAATTCGTTGGGTCAAAATTGTTTTGCTGATAATAAACCTTATCAAAGCTAAAACACACAAACTCCTATACCTAAAAAATTCAAATTTACCCTAATTCGTAGATTCAAAATGTTATTGCTAGTAATAAAACTTCTTAATATTAAAAGGCATCCAAAGAAGTTTCATCCCTATATTCACCAAATATTTTTGGATTAAGGAATGACATCGGGGTGAATTCCAAATGAGTTGTTGGATTTAAAGTTTTTGAAGCAATATAATTTTAATCCAACGTTGCAAACTTCAGTCTCATAAACATCGTAAAAAAAATATTGCCACACTTTTTTTCTTTCATTTTTTACGTAATTAACTTCCTTATTTTTAATCTGTTAAGCTTTCACCCTAGGAACTTCCATGAATCACTTTCTGCATCCAATATATCAGCTGATATAATATCACATAAAATTGTTTCATCAGAAACCGATAGTTTGATTCATGTATATAGGGGGAAAAGAAACGAAGCTGCGTTAACGTGAAACGCCTTGTGTTACACGCCAGTAATTTTCAGTGACGGTCCAGATTGTTCGACAATTATCCCTCGCAATCTTTTTGGTCACAGAAGGACGGATATGCGAGTAGAGAAGTGGAGCGGTGGCGGCGAGGCATCGGTGGCATAAAAGGGGTGCGTTGGGGGATTATTGGAGGGGAAGGTGGTTGGATGGTCGGGTAGTCGGGTGATGAGGCTAAAGTGGGAGAGAGTCGAGGAACGGGGTGGAATTTCGCGCGTGCTCTGCTTCTCTTCCGGCTGCTGAGGGATTCTGGACCGCTCGAGGTGTTAGTTCCGCGCGCGATTTCCTACAAGAAAGTGTCATCCAACGTGTCAGTGTTCCACTTACTCGGAAAATTTGTTTTCTAAACTCAAAATACCGTTCTTAATTTAATCAATTTAATTCACTGGAAAGTTGAACTTTTGTGATCATATTTTCCACAAGCAGCATCCTGTTTTATTGTAACTTTTTGCATTGCGAATCCACTGCAAATAAACACCGACACGTGACTTTACAGATTGGGTGAACCACATGCCCCTCGAAATGTCCAAGGATAATCATGTAGGTAGTTTAATTTACTATTTATTCACCATTTCTATTTAGAGAAAATTTCATCCAAAAGATGAATTAAAGGCGAAGTGAAGGAATTCATTACTGAATATTTCACACTCATTATTTTTAATTTTAGTTAATTTGGGGAGAAACTCAGTTATACAATTTTTAAATAAAAATTATGGCATCTTAATTTTGTAGCTATCTGTTGTTTATAAGCTGGGGATAAATTTATCCCGAATAAAACCTAGCAGCTGAAATAACAGCCTCTAGACAATTTACTTCGTGCAACAACAATTCCCGGTTTTTCCTGTATGAAAATATAATAATATAAAACTCGTGTGAGCTCATAGAAAATTTTTGTACCCGAGGGAAATCCCTTGAGTTTAAATAAAATTAAAATTCTACTTTTCATACATGGGAAGGGGATGTTCTCTTTTTTAGTAGCATTTTCTTCTGTTTATGAAGAAACTACTAAACTAAATTACTAGTAAAAATAAGTGTCTAGAACACTGCATAACTCGAGTAATTAGAAGCTGTATGACATCGCAAGCTGCAGAATATTTCGAA
Source organism: Synergus umbraculus (assembly GCA_900474325.1). NCBI lineage: Eukaryota > Metazoa > Arthropoda > Insecta > Hymenoptera > Cynipidae > Synergus > Synergus umbraculus. The sequence continues at coordinate 69,499 of UCOK01008676.1, forward strand.
TAATTACAACACGCTATAGAGCGCAGGTAATTAAATGTTAAATAATTAGGTCATATGAGATATAGTAGGGTCTATATTACCTAATAATGCAGACTCATTTTGCCAGGAATTTGATAGCTCATTTTCCGAAAAATTTTTAAATTATTTACTGCGAGATTTATCATTAAAAAATAGTTTGATCCTATTACTTTATAATGGAATATTAAATGATAAATGTAATGAAAAAGCTTCTGGATGGAAAAAGTAATTTGATTTCTTCATTTTGAATAAAAAGTAGTGTAAAGAAATTAATTTTTAATCCTTTAATTACCATTATTAATAAAAGGTATTAAAGATTAACTTCACTGGTTCATAAAATAAATTGGAGACTGAGAAGATCAAACTTGACATAAAACTTTATCGACTACTCTCGTGGTGGACGCAGATTGTAACGAACAACGAACCTTTCTTTTCCATTTGTGCTTTTCGATATTCGATACCCGTCGATCTGTTGACAATCCATCGTTCAATGATCCATTTTACGAATCCTCTTTCATTTCTGCTTTAGACTATTCGTGGAATATTGCGAGTCCTTTAAACTTAAAATAGTATTAATTCAAATATAAATACAGAAAAAGTGCATAGACTTGAAACAATTGACGTCACTTTATATTTTGTAAATATTTATTTTACTTTACATATTAAATAAAATAATTATTTCAATAAATTCTACTACAAGATAATTCAATCATTTTTACATTACAGTTTATATTATTTCTAATGTGTGAAAGCAGAATTGTAATGCAATTTTTTCGACTTTTTTCATCAACTTTTTATATTGTAAGATCTTATGAACGTCGGCGAGATGAGTGCGAAAAATTTGGGCCGAGTAACGTAATAACCTGAATTGCGGAACGCCAGGGGATTTAAGTTTCGCGATAAACACAAAACAGATTAACCTTTTCCACTCTCCTATCCCTTTTTTTCTTAAGTCGGTAAAGGAACTCATAAAACTTGCTAACCGCTACTCAATGAGAGAATTTCTACGCTCTTTTTCCCATCCGAGGTAAATAGAAAGTAGTAAAGTTTCGACGCCTCCAGCAATTCTTTGCTCCACCCGGCCGAGAATATATACACGAAATTCACGAAATCAGAAAGCCCCTCGTTCACTTCTTCACTAAAAACTTTACTTTCTTCAATCAAAGAATACTTAACTTGTTAACTGTTTCTTTATTACATGTTGTTTCCATTTTATTACTTTTTGAGTGAAATAAAATGACCATTCATTGACTAATGATGTTTTTTTTTTCGGAAAATGAAGATAAACTAATTTTAATTGCAAATAATATTTGTAAAGTTCACCCCTTATGGTATTATTATCTCGTTAACCAACCCTCACGTTGGAGAGATCATTGTAGCCACTTATACCATACTATCATCATTTTGCCCTGGTTTATCTGTGATTTCATGTAGCAATCAAGCGAGGGGAAAATACACAACTCACCACACAGAAATAAAGCCAGTAATTTCATCGAGTAGAATAATTATGACATTTTTTGTTACTTGTCGAAAATATCAAATTATTCTAACATACCCAATCTTTCTTTTATGAACAGTTTTTTGGATATGAAATTTAAATTGCATAAACTTGAAGAAAATATTATATCTATAAAAAAAATACTTGTATATAATAGGAAATCTATAAATGCACCCTCTGATTTTTAGTAACAACCCTGAACTCTAATAATTTTCATTTTTGACGTATAAAGTCAAGAGCTTTTAAAAGGCTGTCGACAGCTGCTGGCATATTAAAGCCGTCAGCTTTATCAGCTCATATCAGCCACAAACTTCCGGAAGGAAGCGTACTTTTGCTTATACATATAGTCTTTCAAGTAATATCGACCTATTCTAGCTAAGAGGGTGGCGATCAAGCTGAAACTACCTTCTTCCGCGCAGAAATTCAACTTCTTGTGCTGCAGAGGCCGCAAATGTGATATAAGGGTATTAACCTCACTATATAATTTGTCCTCTATTCTTAGAAACGCAAGCATTTTACTCTCTTGGATTTAACCCGCACCATTGGCGACCACATCGTTCCAAACGATTAAACATAATCTGCTCTCTCAATTTATTTATATATATATATATATATACGAATGTACATACTATATCATCGGTTTTTTAGTCCGACTTCTAGAGATACTTCCTAAAATCGTAGAGGCTTTACTTTGATGGAAAATATCCTCAACTCTGATCTTAAAATCTTACATCATTCATCTCCAGATATTCTTTTATATTTAGTTTTTTATTTAAAACCAATCATTTAATGAATGAAAATATTAAACACCATTAAATCAATAGAGATAGTGAGAATTTAATGAGATAATCTTCTATTTTCTCTCAGTCTGAACTTCTTTTTCTGATGAAATTCGTAAAGAAAATATTTTCTGACAGATTTGTCGTCTTCGTGATTAAATTTATCCAATACTGTGCGTGGGTTCATCCTAATAAAAACCTAGGTCTTCTGTTTACGTATAAAAGATACCTCTTCAAACACAGTGATACATTTCTCTTCGAAATGAATCTTATCAGCCGAAAGAAGTATATTTTAAGAAAACATATTTCTACTTTAACAAGGATGAGGGTTGGGTTGCTTAGGGTCATTACGTGGAAGATATACTAAAGTAAATGAAGATACATCGTAGGAGTTCATAAAAAAGTAAGACAGGTATGATTAATTGCTCTCCATATGATCGTTGATTAATCCTGTAAAAAAAAAGTATGTTGTGCAATAGGCGTTGAATATATTATGAATCGATATATTTCTATTAAAGCATCAATAATATATATTTAATATCGATCAAAGACCTTTCTGAGAAGCTTTGGGATACTTTAGAAAGTTTGAGAACATGTTAAAGCACTCGAGAAACTTTTAGATGATTCATGGAAATTTAAGATAGTTTCGCAACTTTTGCAGGGAGTTTTAGAACTTTCGAGAGCGTTTCATGCTTCTGAAAATATTTCTCGAAATTTTGAAATATTTCAGAAGAATTTGTCAAAGAAGAACAATTTTCATGGTCGAAATTAAGGGGGAGATGTCACTGCTTTAAGATTATAATATTATAATTTAAAGATTTAATTAATATTCTGCATATAATTGAAAAAAAGTGATTTAAAACCAGTAATACGATTGAAAGCGAAGTTTCCATACGATTTTAGTGAAATTTTCGGCAGGAATGTCTCTTACCGAACGTGTAGTGTTCTGTGTACAGTGTACACGTTCTCGTACCCGCGGAACTCAAGATTAATTGGCATGTTGAACTAGCAAACAGTAAAGTTTCTCGCATTTGGAATTTCCACATGACATGCCAATAGATTGCGAGGTTCTGGGTAAAATAATGGCAAAAGTGCCATAACGAAAATGGCGATAATTGTGTACTCAGTACACGGTTGGCAGCAGGGGTGAGTATGATAGGTATATAGCAGCGTGGCACGTACTATAAGCGTATCCCAGCGTGGGGAGGTAGAAGGCAGGTATTCTATCCGTTAAGCTGCACGCCTTCCGAGCGCACCCCCTCATTATCCCAACACAATGAACGTTCTCGTCCGGTATTGGCATTTGCGCGAATTCCAATAGAATTTAATTGGAGGAGATCGAACCCAGGCGAACATGCATACATGCACAGTTTATGTCTGTGTATGTGTGTAAGTATACATGAATTTCCCCATACATCCAAGTACACACACACACACACACACACAAAAAGTTCATCCCCGAGCTCCGAGGTACAAACGACGTTTCTGGATCCCATCGCTCGTGAGCGGTAGGCAAAGAATTTCCCTACAATGAGAATTCGCTGCCCCGTGCCTTTTATTATTTGACATGGAAAAGCATTTCATTTAGATGCGTTTCCCAATGACTATGCTCATCATGCGAAAACCGGGAAAATCAATTGATTTGTCAACCACCCGGAGGTTCTTCACTCAGACTCTATGTAGGAATTCTTTGTACAACCATAATTATGGATTAATAACTCGTAATCCAGCTCTATTGAGATTTTAATTAAATTATTTTTGAATTTAAAATAACGTGGGTTAAAAGGAAATTGTAGAACAAAATTGTTAGCTTACAGCATTTCAAACATTCTATTCATTCTGTTTTGAAACACACTTAATACGGCTATTGTTTTATAATTTATTTTTTTCTGTATTTTTTTTTTTGCAACGTTTTGATACCTCGAGATGCTGAGATTTATAGCGTGAACACATTATTCTAAGGAATTAAGCAAAGACAATAAATCGGGACAATAACATTGCAGTTTCACTTCTCTGGAAGCATCACATTTGCCTAACTCCAAGACTTGGAGTGGATTTAATCCAATACACTCCTAAACTTTGTCTTCAGAATTTACTAATATAATAATCCATGGATACGCGTATATCCAAGTATGAAATGCGATGGAATATCTATTGTACTAGAGACATGGATCTTATCAAGATGAGTTATGTAGTACATTATTATATAGCAGCTAATGTCATTCTAAGGTAATTAATTAATTATTGCTTAACGTGGAGATCATGTTATAGTGGAGGTAGATCTTATGCCCTGTCATATATAACCTGTGTTGTATATATTATACCTCGTTAGATATGCAATATAGTCTGGTTTCAAATTATACAAGCTCCAGATTATATTTACATACAAGCCATATGAAACTCGTGCATATTATGCAAAAACTATTGATTTATCTCAACAGTAGTATTTTTTTGTAACATATCTACCTTGCAGTTATATTTATGTATTTCTATATTCAATATTTAATCCACTATATGTAGTCTGTAAAGGCATAGGTACATGAGTTGATGAAATTTTCTACTCTTTTCAAAAGATATAAAGAGCGCAAAACTCACTTCTCTTGATTCAAGAAAATAGTTTATAAAGGAGAAAGAATTTCTTCTCAGCGGTTTACTTTCCTCCCTTAAACTAACTACTGCGGAGCGAATCTGACTTTGTATTACTTCTTCAAGTTGATACAACTTTGTCTAGCAAGTAATCAAAATTATCTTTCTGAAACGATTTAAATAAAGAGCTGGTATAATATCAACAAACTTTCCTTAATTAAATATTTGGCCTCTGTTCTAAAGGTAAACTATTTTCTATTTATTAGTATGCAGAAAAAGTTAGGGGCATATGATACTTTACCATAAGAGCAATTGAGTTTTCCCAACTTTATGCTAGCAATATTAAATAGTTTTTTTCTAAATTTACCTCCGACTGTACGAAACGGAGGTAAATTTTCAACATTTCTCTTATTATAATATATTATTTTTTCTGTTTTACTACGTTTTGCTTTATCAGACAAAGGTTCATTCAGCAAGAGAATAAGGACATACTGAAGCTTAATCTTTTAAAAAAATTCATTATCCTCATGAGAGTAGTACTTAGTTTCCTGTCACGTTCTGGTCTTTGGTTTCCGCAGTCATATAATGATTGCAGAGGTCTTTTACCCTCTGGTGCAGTCTTCGTTTTTCGCAACACGAGCAGGCACAAGTCTCAGAGGCTTTTTACTACAACTGAATATGTGGATGAAAAGGAAACCTTTTACAAGAAGGTCAAAGAATTCCCAAAATTAATTAACTCGGGATGCTTTGATTGTCAACGTTATTTTTTACGTTAGTATAAACTCAGTATAAATTCAGTATAGTATAATTTACAATATAGCTGTGCATTAGACTTTTTTTCATAATTTTTCGCTCAATTTTGAATTGAAAAACAAGAGAGTCTGAAGCTGTGTAGTAAAAGATGAGTGAGGGGTCGTAGTAGAAAAGTTTTGCCGGAAGGCGCACTTGAGGAGTTCGAAGGATCGACGGATGAAACAGACACTCGTTTTAATTTTAAAATGGGAGAACAGGGCGTCCTACAAAAGCGTCATTAAATCCTAGGCCTGCGGGGGTGACTTTCTCGCTTCAGTGCAGCGTCATGACTCTTTGTTGGTCTCAACCCTTGATAAGTAGATGCGCACACTTCCTTATCGTCGTACAACCGCAACGGACAGTGGAGACTGGACCGACTCCACCCTGTCACTATTTCCCTCTCTCTAACTCTCATATTCTCTCATTCCCTCACTCTCTCGTTCAATTCCACCCTTTCCCCTTGCCCTCACCCCTTGCCTTGCGTGAACCACTAACCACCAGCGTAGTTGTACGCTATACATAGAGCAGCCGCTGCATTATTTAGTCAATATCGCACCCTCCTACTGGTCTGAACCTCTTGTTCGACCACCCTCAGCCTCTCACCCCCGACGATCCCGTCGCCAACCCCCGCATCCGACCGGCAGTAGCAGAAGGTATATGCTCAGCGCCAGGATCGACGAAATTGCTGGAAAATACATTGCGCGCAGGTACATAGCTATGGGGTGCGAAGTGTGGGTTTTGGCCTGCGTTCAATTCACCCCCTTACCCTTATCCCCAAGCATTTTTTCTTCTTTATGGCAACCGCTGGTAGCAATGCCAAAATATTGATTTTCCGTGAGTGGTTTTTGTTTCATAATCATGCTCTGCTTATTCCTTGACTTTAAAATATGCAGGCGTTTTGCATTTCGAAAGAGTAGATCTTCATAAAATATTATTTATGCAGTTTATTATTAAATTGGGAATTTCCCTTATTTACTTGAGATTCTTCGAATAATTATACGCCGAATTATAATATACCTTTCTTTCTTCAGCGATAAGAAAAGTCAACCCCTCTGATATCACGTTGAATATAATTTTTAAATAAATTATTTTTGTATCCATAAATTCAGTGTTTTGTTCAAATAATATTCCCCAATTTTAGTGCTCTTATATTATGATCAATTTCATCAGGACATGACAACACAAAGACGTCAGGATACAATGGGTTAACAAAAGAGCTTTTCCGTTCATTCGGGGCGTTAAATGCCTTTAATAGAATATGTACAAATTTTCTCGCACGCTGCAGTTTAGAATAGATGCATTCTCTGATTTGATATTCTCTTAAAAAGCTCTTGTCAGAAGTTTTTAATGTATCGGTGAATATTTTTATTAATATTATTTTTACTTATTTATTAATGCCACATAATTATTATGTTTCATAATACTGCTCAACTTGCTCGACGTTAAAATATGGTAGACGTCTGCATTTCTAAAGACGTCAGAATACAATGGGTAAAGAAAAGAGCCTTCCACTCATATTCAGCATTAAACACCTTTAAAAGCTTTCACAATATTTGCAGTTTCTCTCCCGCAGTGTTTTAAACGGTTGAATACGCTGATTTGATTCTCTCCGAACGTTTACTTTCGTGAAAAAGCGTGATGCAGATTGTTTTCGAAAATTTCCTCTGGCTTTTATAATTAGTTATCAATAAAATTAAATTTTGGTATTTTTCAAATGAAGCTTACAAAACATGATTTAAATTCACTGCAGAAAGAACATTGGGATTGTATAATTTGGAAAAAACTTCTCATTATTCATTGCGCATCTTCGCTCTATTCACTTTTCGTATCTCGCCATTCTTCCTTCCTACTTTTTTTTACATCATTTCTTTTCTTATCTTACTATCCAATTTTATCCCCCTCCATTTTTACTCTTTTCGCAACTCTATCTTCTTTATTCCTCTTTTACATTTCTGCAAGATCTTATTTCATTGAAACTATGCAATGTTGATACCGCAATAGTGCAACTGCAAAATAAGAAAAGAAAGCAAAAAATCTATCATAAGAAGAGGTTGATTGGAGAAAGCTGATATAAAAATAAGAAAAGTCTAAAAAGAAAGAAACAAAAAATAAGATCGGTAAAAAGAAGCTAAGCAAACATTTTACTCTTTAACTTAATTTCTTCAGTTTTACAGAGGTTTAACTTTTAGAGTTAAGCAGCTTCCTATTTTTTCCAATAGACGAGGAAAACTTTTACACAAAGTACTTGGAGCAGAATAATTTTAATCGACTTCAAATCCGTTTAAGGAATTAAGTTTCTTAAGCTGTAATCAGAGGGTATCAAAACTAAAATAATCCATTTTTTCTCTTTTGTAATAATCATTTAATATTAACACCTTTTCCTTGATTCCTATTTTCTATTTAGTTTTTTTTTTAAAGTTTCAGTTCTAGACTTTCTGAAGAGGCGTTGTACGATTTCTTATTGTTAGAAATCAATTTATTCAGAACTCCTTGAGGAAGCCCTCCCCAAATAATAGAGTGTGTCACTACCTCTATGAACTTTGGACTTCTATATCTTCTCTCGACTAAAAACTTTGCCAAAGTGTGGAGTAAACTAATCGGCACGTAATCTTCTTGATTGAAAATTCAATCGTGATTCATAACTTTGCCTCCCGGGGTTTAATGGATATAATCAAAACTTTAATAATAATAATAGTAATAATAATAATAATAATATAAATTTAGGTATTAGTACTGTACTGAGAAATAAAAAATTTCTCTAATATCTACTAAAGTTTTAAGAGACATTTGAAAACGTTATAAAACAGGAGAATGAAAGGAGCTTATTGGATACTTAATGAAGTAAGAAGCTCACTGAAGAAGACAAAATTTCTAGAAAAATAAGGAGCTTTTTCACAAGACTTGACTGCTTAATCGATTTATACGTAATTCTCTCAACTATCCTTGAATTTCTAAAATATATTTTACTCAATTTCTAAGTACAATTGAAAAAACTCGAATATATATCGAACGTCAATGAAATTCGCTTACGATAATTTGTATAAAAATTTGTCAGTTATTTGATTTCTTTTCAATTTGCAAATAACATCATGGAAATATAAATTGCTCTGATTTCCATTTTATCGGTAAAGCAACTTCGAATAAAAAAAAAGTAATCAGAAGAAGATGATTTCATATAATTCTGCGAAACACACATTTGAAGAGCTTCAATTTAATTTTTTCTGTTCAATTAATGATGGATATTTCACCAATATGAAACAAATGAATATCGACTCGGATATTTAAAGTATATTTTTCCATTTTAGGTAGAATGTTCTTTTATTTTTCTTTAAAGCTCGAGATTTCTGTAGACAGAAGTAAAATAATAGTGGTGAGGCAAGTGCAGGTTTAAGAGTAAACATGACAGTGGTGTATTCGGTCGTTTCCCCTGTGATTTAGCAGGTGTTCAAGTTGGTAATCGGGACGCAATGTATTACTCCGTATAGTTGGGGCATTTCTATAGAAGCAGCTTTTGAGTTGAGTAAAAGACCTCATACCTCTTCGGGGACACACAAACCGCTTTAATGCACCCTCGGTATAGCATACCATTATATCTCGCGCATGTAGCTATACTGGGTGTCAGGAAAATGTGAAAATTAATTTCTACTCTAATGGCTTCCATACTACAGAGATTTTCATCTAAATCTTGAATCACTTCATCAGAATTTCATAGTTTGGACCTATCTTTCAAAAGAAAATATTTTAATTTACTCTTATACATATTTTCCATCACAATCTTTTTATATTTTTACTTTTGTGGAACTTTAAGAAACTTAAGTACTACGAGGGCTTGTAATCTATTCTAAAAAGATGATTGAGTCGTAGGTCAGATGATTGAGTGTAAGTATCGATAGTGATTTTCAACAATCGATACTTGCCGAATTGAAATTTGAATTTGGTTTCGTTAATAATCATTTTGTCACGAGCCTAAACTCAAAATACATTGAAAAGAATAGGAATTTTATGGAATTTTTTTAAGATCTCATGGGAGATAATGGGATTTTAAATGTTATCGTAAAATTTTATTGAGAAATTTCAAAAGCTTTTTATGATTTTAAAAATATTTTGTAATAGTTTTAAGGATTTCATGGAATTTGATGATATCTTTAATGATTTTAAGAGATTTTAAGAGTTAATTGAGAAATTTTCACTAATCTTAACATGGATTTCAAGAGATTCATGATTTTGTAGGTTTTTGTGTGCATTTTTCATGATTTTTAAATGATTTTTACAAAATTCAAGAGATTTTTAGGATATCAAAACGATTTTGTAGAATTATATGGGATTTTAGGATATTTCGTGAAATTTTAAGGGATTTTAAAAGCTTTGTAAGAGTTTTATGAGGTTTTAAGGAATTTTATCAGATTTCTAATAATTTGAAGTGATTTCGAGAGATTTTTCTGATAATTTAATGATTTTGTAAGAATTTTAAAGGATTTTATGGAATTTCAAAAGATTTCTTGGAATTTTTAGAGATTTTCACAAAGTTTAACATAGGTTTTAAGAGATTAGAAAAATAAAGTACAATAAATTATATAATATTGAAAAAGAATATAAATGCGCGCGCGGAGCGCGCTTTTGTTCTTGTAAATAAGAAAATATGCAATTATCACAATGTACACATGAGGGTTTGTGAAAGTGAAGACTTTATTGGCAGGATTGGGATTGGATTTGCAGAAGGGACATTCGCAACTGGGTTGAATTCTCTTTTTATCACTAGGGGGTTGTAAAACGTAGAAATAAAATCTATAGTCCTCACGCACGGTTTAAGAACTACAGCAGGCTATTGATATTTTGCACAATGAAGGCAGTGCAACATATAGGTAGTGATATTGCACAGGGTGAGATATGGTCCTGAGAGATATAAAATTTTGCGGTCGGTACGGCGTACTAGGTTGGCGGGACTCGATGGGCACGAGTGCTCGAGGGGATCGGAGCATATGGGCATGTGCCTTCGAATATATGCATGAGAATAGACCACTTGGTTCGTAAAAACGGTAAAGCATAGAATGTCGAGAGGCGGATGGAGCTGAATTCGCAGAAAGGGATGATACATTACCTACGACCAAGGGATTTGGGATACGGATGGCCATGTTCTAAACCAGAAAATTTTTCTTGAGCCACCACCATAAGTTCTTAAGCATCTTTTCCTTATATTCTTCTTTTACTTATATCCTAGCCAAATATTTCACATCTCACATTTTAAAATCTTTTTCATTTATTACATTCGCCCAGGGAATATTCCGAGGAAAATTTACAACCCAGGTAAGGCGAATGCATAAAAATATCACAGAGAATCCTGACAATTAGGGAGTCTCGTGATTTTTAGGATCTTTGTGTATCAGGCATAAATAGTCATAATTTTGATATCAACATGAAATGATGAAATTGACAATCAGCAATTATTGTCACTTGAGATCGAATGGAATTTTCAGTGGTTCGAGCAAGGCATTTTAATAGATTGGTTGCAATTTGTTACGCTCCATGAAATATTTACGCATGCGTGGATTCGCGACTACTCAAACAAGAGCACACGACTGCACAATTTACTTCACCAAGATCGCTCTTGTATCAGCTTCAATGCAGCGATAAGAGAAATATCGGTGACATTACTGTGGAAAAAATGTAAAACGGTAGTGCTTGTTTATTTTGTCACCAGGAAATAATATGGAGAGTGTAAAATCATATTTTGTTTTAATTTAAATTCTAGAAAGAACAGAGTAGGTGGAATATCTGGAGACAAGTTTTTATTTAATGACATTTGTTCCCTGGAACTAATTCCATTAAAAGAACGACTTCCAACATTAAGGGTGTTAAGGATTTTACAGAAATTTTAATTAAATTCTATTCCAAATCACTGCACACTTCTTTATAATCCCCTAGATCGATGAGAAATTTAATATATAGCAAGGGAATTTCAAACTAAATTTTGAGTGAAGAGAATAGAATTTCCTTTAAAAAAATGAGTGAATATATTATGTATGATAATATAATATAAAGCATTGAAAATCCATACTTCAAAAATTCTAAACATAGTCTATTCTGTTTAATAAAATTTCATGAATTTACTATTATTTATTAAACTTCAAATAATTTCTTTTTTTAGTTATAGATGTGAGAATATGGAATACATATCTGGTTTCCTTTCTTATAGTTTCGGAAAGTTACAAAACGATGATTCAGATGGAAACATTAGAGTCCGATAAACTGATAACGATGAAACTAGTATCGGGAATATAATACTATCATAAATCGATAAACTGACTGGCAACAAAGTTTCTCGAAAGTTTTTAACAGCATACTCAATCAGATCAAGTTTTGTTCATGAATTGATTTGAAGAAGGGAATCTATCTTATTTGTCTGACCATAACTGACTTTATTCACTGCAGAGGTAACTTGCGTCTATAAAACAGTAATGTAATATTTTTATTTGCAATTGCTCTTCTCTCTGCTTTCGACGTTTCATAATTTTGTTAAAACATATTTCTAATATAAAAAAATAGATTTCTCTCATAAATATTTGTTAGTATAACTCAACAATTTGACACGATATTATAATGTGAATACATCAATTTTAATCTGATTAATTTCAAAGACTGGATGTCAATCAATTTATAAAAAGTTTAACAAATTGATGACAGGTCTTAACTTCGTGGAAAATAATTTTCTGAGTTACTGTACGTATCGATTACTTCATCTTGCACCTCATAAAAGTTTCCACTTGGGAGGTACATGATCTTGAAAGTTCACTGGGGGCGATGAAACACTCCTTTTTCAGTATACCTCTTTGCAGACTGCTTTGAGTAACTAAAGGCGAATTAAATTTAGCATAAGAATGATGGATTATTGCTGCTCATCCTTTTGCTAATCAAATTATTACGAAATAAATTGAGCGAGAGTTACGTGGCATTTTACTCAATAAACATTAAGATACCCTTATAGTCAATCTTCTCCATAAAATAATTCAAATTACCTCCGAGATTGCTGGAAAATATCTTTTCAGTAATTTCTTCATTGTAAAATAACATTTTTTGATTTTGACATAAATAATTCAATCGTTGAAATATTCCAATAAAGCGAGTCTTGGAATTGAAAATTTCAATATACATTTTCAGCTCTCTTCTCTTAAGTAAATAAACGTACGGGGAACATCAAATAAAATGCGATTGTTTGCACATATTTTATAGATCAAAGAAAGGGCTGTCAGTTTAATGAATTTCTTCTTCGCATCGCGATGAGTAAAAGAAAAATGAAAATACTTTATCTAATATGAAAATTCTTTCTAGCTTTATATTTATTAATTCGCAAATATTATAAATCATCTTATTTTCTAGTACCAATATGAACTGAGGAATGCTTCAATTCACCAACTATTATTTTGACTTATTTCTGCAGATCTCTAGTGTATAGACATTCCTCATAGTCAGTTCACGTTCTATACGTGCGAGCCTTCGCGTCCGTCTGGCTTCCAATATCTAAAGTCATAATTTTAATGAAAATTCCTCCAACGTCGACTTCGAATTTCAAACTGCGATAAATAACCGGCTTGCAGAATTCAAGAAAAACTCCCCTTCAACTTTCAAAACTCCCAAAACAATGTTACAACCATATTATCGAAAATTTCAGTGCCTACATAAACTGTACATAAAAAAGTACATCAAAAAAATTTATTTTTCTCGAAAATACATAATGTTATTATATGAAATTAATTCCGGAAATGAGAACATAAATACATCCATACATGTTCATTAATTCAATATCAACTCTAATAAAACTAATATGAAATTGGTTTAATTATCAACAGAGTCTCTGTTTAATGAGATATGACAATATGTTTATTCATACATATATTTCATAATGACATTAATTTTTCACACTACCATAAATCATATTTTTATCAGCGAATTTTTAAAAAATCTTTATTCTTTCTTTTCGAACGCGAAAGAGAAATCGGATTTCAAAGTAGGAAGGTAAATTTTCTGAGCAAATTCAGCTGAAAATCTTGAGTACTTTCCGCCGAGAAACCATGTTTGACACAATGATGCCCTGAGGGCATTTATCAATAGCGGAACTGTTCGCGAAACCGGGACTGATTATAGCGAAACGATATACAGGCTCACGTTTTGAAGCCACGAAGGCTATAATTTGCGAAGTCGACGCAACCAGCGGTTCTTTCCCGACGCCGTCAATGTCGGGAGTGAGTATTCTTTTCTCGTCAGTTTGCCACCCCCTGCCTCGATTCCTTTTTATTCGAAGAAGTCTCTTCCCTCCTCTTCTCCTTTTAGCGTCTCCATTCATCCGTGTCTCGCTTGGGGGTTTGGGGGTGTCTTCTCAACCCCTTTTCTTCTCCCTACTCACCCCTTTTACCGAACAGGGCATTCTCCAACGTCGCCCACTGTCCTCCCTTTTCTACCCTTCTTCTATTTTTCTCTTTTCCTCAATCTCACTCTTTTCCTCTTTATTCCTCTCTTTCTCTCCCCTTGAATCCACTCAGCATCCATCTGAAGAAAGACTCCTTCCATATTCTATCACCGCCCCCGGATGCGCCTGCCACTTTCAAAATTAGTGCAGGTCTGCCTTAACTCGGCGGGGTTACCCTTCGTTTATACTACGTTCGATAGACAGACTATAGAATTTCATCAGTAGTCATTTCTTTGAATACAAACAGTCCTGAAAAGGCAAAAAGTCTTTTTGGAGTGATAAAGGGGACAAGGAATAAAATTACGAATGATGAGAAAACTGCCGAGATTAGAGAAAATAAACTGTAAGTGATGTGGAATCAGGAAGTGAGGATGTGTAGATAGGCGATTTGTTTTACATTCTTTTGATCCTTTTGATACGATCGCTTCCTTTGTAGGAATTTATTCTCCAATACGAAGTACCAGCTTCACAATTTGCATCGAAGACAGAATATTGAGGAAGCAGAAATTAATTAGAGGAAATATTGTTCTAGTATATTTTATAAGGGCATGGGATACCTTAAAATAAGAGTAATTTTCTTTCGCCAACATTAAATTTGCAATAATAAATTTATTTAGTAAAACTAGGCCATTTATCTCCATCTGTACAAGAAAGAGAAATCAAAACCACTTGAATTTAATCTGCTGAAGATAATATAGAAATAAAAAGTTTCATTTCGATTTAGATACATTAGTTTAAAATGATCCGAAGGTGTAAAAAGCTTCATTTCCAAAGTGCATATAAAGTATACAGTAAAATGTAAAATGACAGTATTTGTACTTTATAGTATCCTACTTTTCCAGAGTAATTTCTTCTGGTTCTGTGTTTTCATTTTGCAGTAAAAAATCTCAGCTTCTTCAGTAGTAGAATGCGTAGGAACGTAAACGATTCTAAACGACACTCGACTAAGACGTCCATAAATTTTTTGTCTTTATGCTAAAGACGCTGTAAAATGGAATCTCATCCGAGCGCAATTGTTCTGCAATCTTGCGTTGTACGTGAAACTTTGAAAGACGCTGAAAAATTGTCGTTTACTTTTATCATCTTGGATATATTGTGTAATATGCATTGGAAGCGGGGAAATACTCTCCTAACGTGAGTTTATATCAACTAATATGATGCAGTATATTTTCTTTATTGCTAAAAATTGCGAATAAACGACTTTTTAAACACAGAAAAAAATGTCTGATTATAAATATTGTCTAATCTATCCATTTAAAATTCTATCCATTTAAATTTTCGGCTATGAAGTGAAATGTAAGCAAATAAGTTACTGTTTTTAGACATTTAGGGAGAGAAAGAGAATGAAGGCAGCTTGGTGAGTTTAAGACTTAATCCAACTGGGAGACAATACGACAGCATCGCTCCGAGAAAGGAAAGCACAGTACTTTTCTTCGTTTCTTGCAGCTTTCACAGTCGTTGATTCCGAGAAGAGATGAAATCTGGAGCGTGAAATCGTTTGATTCGATCCACAGCTTCATAGTCACGTCTCCAGTCTCCTGATCATTCTGGTTCCACCCGCTCATCCCTGTCGCGCTTACCTTCCAAACCCAACCCCAACTAAGTGTGTTCCCAGACCCCTACGGAAGCTCGCCCAGGTCGAATCATGCTTCGGCAAACTGTCTTCTGACTAACGATGGAACAGAATCAGCAGGTGTAATAGTAGTAGTAGAAGTAATAGTCGATGTAGCCATAGTCGACGTAGTCGTCGCGTCGCCGCCGTCGTCATGTTCACAATTAAGTTTGCGAAAGGGGGTTGGTAGGAAGGCAGATGGAGGCAGACTTCCGGTTAAGCGATCGTAGTGAATGGATGTTTGAGCGAAATGAATTTCAAGAATACTGGAAATCGTTCCTTTTTGCAACTCAGGAAAATGGCGATGCGTAATTTTATTATTTAGACTCTGGTAAGAGAATTTCATTTGTCAATCGCAGAGGAGGAGAAGAAGAAAATAGAATTGAATTCAATTTTTATTAAATGAACACGATAACCCCATTTACGGAGAAAAAGATTCTATAAAGTGTATGGTCGATTTTATATAAACTGATCACATTTGTCAGGAGAATTTTACATTTTTTATTTTATTTTTTATTTTTGAGTCAATGTCTGACCATAACAAATATGCTCTACTTATCCACGGGCTTAGGCCGCGAGCAAGTAGAAAATTCAAGTGGTGGTAAGACATAGTTCCGAAATGATATTCCGAAAGGAATATTTAATGACTATTAATCACGATTTTTTACTGTTGTACCAATGTCTGACCATAACAACTGTGCTCTACTTATCCAGGGATTTAGCTCGCACATAAGTAGAAAATTCAAATTGTGGTAAGACATCTTTCTGAAATAATGTTCCGAAAGGAATATTTAATGACGATTTTTACTGTTGAGCCAATGTCTGACCATAACACCTATTCTCTACTTAGCCAGGGTTTAGCTCACGCATAAGTAGAAAATTCAAGTTGTGGTAAGACATCTTTCTGAAATAATATTCCGAAAGGAATATTTAATGACTATTAATGATGATTTTTACTGTTGAGCCAATGTCTGACCATAACACCTATTCTCTACTTAGCCAGGGTTTAGCTCACGCATAAGTAGAAAATTCAAGTTGTGGTAAGACATCTTTCTGAAATAATATTCCGAAAGGAATATTTAATGACTATTAATGATGATTTTTACTGTTGAGCCAATGTCTGACCATAACACCTATTCTCTACTTAGCCAGGGTTTAGCTCACGCATAAGTAGAAAATTCAAGTTGTGGTAAGACATCTTTCTGAAATAATATTCCGAAAGGAATATTTAATGACTATTAATGATGATTTTTACTGTTGAGCCAATGTCTGACCATAACACCTATTCTCTACTTAGCCAGGGTTTAGCTCACGCATAAGTAGAAAATTCAAGTTGTGGTAAGACATCTTTCTGAAATAATATTCCGAAAGGAATATTTAATGACTATTAATGATGATTTTTACTGTTGAGCCAATGTCTGACCATAACACCTATTCTCTACTTAGCCAGGGTTTAGCTCACGCATAAGTAGAAAATTCAAGTTGTGGTAAGACATCTTTCTGAAATAATATTCCGAAAGGAATATTTAATGACTATTAATGATGATTTTTACTGTTGAGCCAATGTCTGACCATAACACCTATTCTCTACTTAGCCAGGGTTTAGCTCACGCATAAGTAGAAAATTCAAGTTGTGGTAAGACATCTTTCTGAAATAATATTCCGAAAGGAATATTTAATGACTATTAATGATGATTTTTACTGTTGAGCCAATGTCTGACCATAACACCTATTCTCTACTTAGCCAGGGTTTAGCTCACGCATAAGTAGAAAATTCAAGTTGTGGTAAGACATCTTTCTGAAATAATATTCCGAAAGGAATATTTAATGACTATTAATGATGATTTTTACTGTTGAGCCAATGTCTGACCATAACACCTATTCTCTACTTAGCCAGGGTTTAGCTCACGCATAAGTAGAAAATTCAAGTTGTGGTAAGACATCTTTCTGAAATAATATTCCGAAAGGAATATTTAATGACTATTAATGATGATTTTTACTGTTGAGCCAATGTCTGACCATAACACCTATTCTCTACTTAGCCAGGGTTTAGCTCACGCATAAGTAGAAAATTCAAGTTGTGGTAAGACATCTTTCTGAAATAATATTCCGAAAGGAATATTTAATGACTATTAATGATGATTTTTACTGTTGAGCCAATGTCTGACCATAACACCTATTCTCTACTTAGCCAGGGTTTAGCTCACGCATAAGTAGAAAATTCAAGTTGTGGTAAGACATTTTTCTGAAATAATATTCTGAAAGGAATATTTAATGACTATTAATGACGATTTTAACTACTTAATACTCTATTTGCATTATACCCTTTCTGAATAAATCACTAACACTGTTGAATCGCTGTTCACGTCGCTTATTGACTAATTAATAACGAGCAAAGGGTCGGAAGGTAAACTGGTACAAATATGGCTAAAGTCGAAATATAAAGGATATATTACTGTATATACTACTAAAATATATACTGTACCAACATAGATCATGAAACGCTAATTTTCAACATCAAAATACACCACTTGTTTGTATATTGCAGGTAAATAATTTTGTTTTAATATTTTTCACATTTTCTCAGCCTGAGGAAATAAAAAAATATTTTCTCATTGAATTCATGGAATCAGGGATAATAAGAAGTACCTATCTGGGTTTTTGCAAAAACATAATTTGCTTTTTATGCTACTTACTCAACAGATGGACTCTTCGATCCGCTTTTCAGTCATTTCCTCTGAAAGGGATTTCTGAAAGTAGAATTTCCGGCGTAAATGGAATTAATACGTTGTGTGAATGTTTGCTTAAAAGGTATGTTCCATTGTCTATTTTCAAGAGTTCGCCAAACAACTGCACGTGGCAAATTATGTGAAATTCCCATTTATCGGCTCTATTTTTTTCTCCTCTGCAAAATGTGTACCTTTTGATCAGGCACTAATGATGTCCGTTTCCTTCTTTTCGAAATTCAACAGTTATATTCAGGTGAATATAAAGTTATACTTTAATCAACGAGATTGATAAATTCCTTGTCTAAATAAATCATCATAGAAACAAATTTCCTACTTGAGAATAAAAATGAGTTTCGGGCTGGAGAGATCGAACTTATTGTGCCCGGCGGGAGCTCAACGAGATGAAATTCGTGCCATTGTGCACGAGAGTTTGATGTCCCTGATTTAATCCAAGAAGAATTGAAACCACGTTGGAAAAACAAAAAATCGTCGATACAAATCACGGAGACCGAAAAGTCAGAGTACAGAATGTTCGGGCTGGTTGCCAGTGAAGACAAGTATTTGAGGTGGATGGGGATGAAAAGGGGTGGATTGAAGGTGGAACGAGTTTCGTCTATAGACGCGGGAAATTCCGGCCAAGCTGGGATACGGGATAGGGGATTAAATGGATGGGTTGATTGATTGGGAACGGTCGTATTGTTTCAGGAGGAAGCTGAATCGACGTAACGATCCACGACAGGATGGGCAATCGGCAGTTGGAGCTGGTGGTCCTGTTCACCACACTCATCCACGCTTATGGTAAGTTTTAAGATAAAACTTTTATTTAATCATTTTAATTTACAATACTTTCATTAAGCTTTGTACTATATAAATTATCAGAGTTAAACTGAAAAGTATATTCACTTTGAAAACTCCATATTTGAAGATAAATACTTGAGTTATTCAACCAATTCTATCATAAAATTGTAATTTCACAACGGTTACAAATTTTTTATGCGATACGTTACAGACTCTACCAGATTCGGAAACGCAAAATGGAAGTGAATTTTATGATATGAGGATACTGTTATTTCTGAATACAATAAAAGCTTCCGAATACAAATTACAACTGTCTGAATTGGAAGATTACTACTGACTTTTTCCGAGTGTTGGTTGTGTGCGTGTGTGAGAAATTCGAAAAGCATGCTGGGTGTGATGGCGTGACGCTATTGTACTATTTTCTCGTTCACTCGCTTTGTTGCTCTCCAGAGACGCTTTTCCGCATCTTAGTTATTCTTACTTTCTTCCGAGAAATGACGCTCCACTAATACTTTTTAAAATTCAATTTATCTCCGAAATGCCTTTTCGTTTATGATTTATGAAGAAAAGTATTATTACCTTCTTGGAGATTGACACTTTAAGAGATTTTCTCTTTGTGTAACTTCAGATTTTATTGGTTCGCCGATAAATAGGAATATTATCAAAACAAACGTAAAAGACATCAATCCAAGAGTAATTCTTTGATCCTATCAATCTTATTCATTGACGCCATGAAATATTCATTCTTTTAACGCAAATTTGAATTAGAAAACTGTTTCGACTGATACATTTGAAAGGAATGAATTTATAGGGCCGAAAAATAAAAATTTCAATCATAAACCACATCAATCACTATTTTCATTCCAGAGGAAAGAGACAATAATCCATTTTACGCCTTTTATGGAAAAAGTACTATGAAATTTTTATTAGAATACGATAGCACTTGCAGGGACAGTAAAAGCGTTCACTAAAAAATACAGCTCGGCTTGCAAAGTGCTTGGTCAGAGAATCAAGATATATGTAATCTTTTTTGTACCAACAATATGCATACTTCATTTGCTTCAGTTTTTCAACTCTTTTTCCATTGTCTTATAAACTCGTTCACTGTAAAATTTTCCTTCATTTCAAAAGAAAGAGATTTGACGAAAGCGATTCAGCTTTTTCCATTTCTTTCTTAATTTAATTTAACAGAATTGAGCATTCAACATCTCATTTGCGTAAGCTTCAATGAAAACTTTTCCGGGATGAGAAATATCTGAAGAGTCGTATTATTTTCTGGTTAAAATCAGAGATAGTCAAAGTCGAAAACACTTTGGAACTTTTATCTCGACACAATTGAATCGAGATCGTAACTAGGAATATAGCCAACCAGGTTGCAAGGATGAAAGTAGCGGGTGTTAGACGAGACGTAAGAATCTTATAGGAAGGCGAGTACGAGCTGAAACTGATAAATAAATAACGCCAAAGACCCCGGTCAAGAGTTGGATGGTACGTCAGTAAAGGAAAGTAATGCGAGCCCGTAAAGGAGAATCAATTCGATTCCCCAGTCGTGCTCACTCTCCATTCGTATCTTTTCCTCGCCTTTTCCCACACCATCCGAGAAAGCGACTCCGAGTTCTGTACCACAAGCACTGACTATAGTTCGCTCCTTTTCTGCGCAACAAGTGCGCCTCGCCTAGCATCCCATCTTTAAGAAAGCGTCTTCCTTCTGCTTCCTTCACAAGCTGGAAAAGAATTCCTCTAGTCCAACCCACGACTACTTTTCAAATCACCATTGCTCCACTATTTTTCTTCCACATCCACGCCAACCTGCTTTGCTGCCTTCCCTTGCGTGCCTTCTTGCCAAATGCTTACCCTTCAGTGTATACAAGGTTTCTGCACGATACTTTCACGAGTCAGCTACTTTCCTACGTCACTTCACGTAATACTACTCTACCACCTGTTTTCACAGTTCGTGCACAAAAGAATTACCTCTGCTTTAAATTCCTCGGCAAATAAATCCTGTACTTTAAGGATTTTCATGATCTTAAAATCAAAAGTGGTAAATGTAATTCAAGAACGCTGAGGGCAGGAATAGGAAACTTTTAGACTGGACCCGAAGTTTTTCCAAGACTCTTCATGGCTTTCTCACACTCTAATATCTCAGAAAAAAACTAAACGTAGAAAAAGAATTTCTGGAAAATAAATCACGTAAAGCAGACGTTTAAGTTTCCGGAGAGATAAATTTACTACTTATACAGGTCTTCAAGTTGCTTTAAACCCGAAGATTTCTTGAAGAAGTATTTCTGACTTGAAGGCAACCTGTTGCTTTTCAATCTCTTGGAAATTATGTTGACCTCTGGTCACTGCATATTTTAAAAGATAAGAATGAGTTCAATATAAACTCTTTTAAGGGTTTATTTTATTGATTTTGGGATAATAGTCCTTAGGAAGATGTTAAATACAGTTTCAGGCACATTTTTTATTATATAATATAAGCTGGATAAAATCTTTTAAAGGGTATCAAAAACGTTGAAGCTTTGGAATTGAATTTTCGAGAATTTCCATTTTTCCATATATTGTACTATATTTCCTGTATTAAAATTTCATCAGCAATTCTTTAGTGAATTGGAAATTGCAAACTGTGTCGGAGGGAAAATAAATCGTGGTATTATACAGGGCAAGGCGTGCAAAGCGCAGTTCAATTTATCTCCTAAACGAAGGCGAATGTTTATGATAGATAAGCAGTAAAACCCTATGATTTATTAAACTGCATACACCATTCATAACTAGTTTTTTTAAAACCTTTCATTTCACAAATCTAACTTTGTAGCAACTTTTCATGCAAATCTTCTTTTGTATATTAATTGTACTATCTCTATAAAAGTTTAGCATTTTACTTTTATTCACAGATTTTATTTCCTCCATAGATCTTAGTAGAGATCAAGAGAAATCAAGTTTACTTTTACGATTGAATGATATTAAGAATTTATTTTCTTTGTATTTATCATTTGAAAGATACACTTTCTATACTTTGAGCAAAGCTTTTCTGTAGAAGTGTTCTTGTAAAAAGAAAAAGAACAAAGCATTTCGAGATTAAAAAGCAACGAACTGTGCCATATTTCTGCATTTTGAGAAGAATAGGTCAAATACGCACTTAAACCTTGATTACTTCTATCCAAGCTTAAAAAAGTTAAGCATAGCTTAAGTTTTGTCCTCGACCTCGCATAGTTTGCATCACTAGCTTAAGCCAAGTTTGAAATCCTAGCGTTCACATGAGAAGAAAGTTAGATGAAAGGCTGTTAATTTTGAAGATTATAAGTGGAAAATAAGATTACAAGAGACTTACAATTAAAATTTGATGTAATAATAACAAAATTGAACCATTTATATCAGAATCTTGATTATAAAGATTTATTTGATGAGACAACTAGTGAATAGGGTCCAAAGTGGTAAATTAAGGTTTTCAATTGAAGAATTTCATTTTTAAAGTGTTGAGCATTGTTTTCAATAGCTTTGACCAAACGAGCAAGGTTCTCGAGTGTGGAATGAGTGGAGCTCGAGTGGAGTATGAGTTCAGTTTGAGAAGAGTTGAAGTCGAGTTTGAGTTGCCAACTGAAAATTCGATCTTCCATTTTCCTCCTATTCATTTTTTACATAACGAGAATTGCATGCATTTTCAAAGCTCGGATTTCATAGATATTGTTTTCGTTTCAGATAATAATTATCATATATTGAGTGTCACTATATTTTATTTTCAAATATTCTTGAGCACTTCTATGTGGGAAAATACATTTTGTATTATATTATATACATAATTTCGCTTTGAAATTTATGATTGAAGCATAATTAGAGAGCACTTATATAAATATTGAAATCCTTCGGAATCAAATTACATGATTGGCTTTTGATATAGAGCGCATTCCAAATTAAAGCGACGTGAGCTTGCGCACTACGTAACTGGGTAGAAATCGTGTCGTGGTACCTCTTTATTGATTTCAAGATTATCACACGTTCCACGTTTCGCATCTTCGTGGCCGACATTGTGTTCCTGAATAGTGGATAATTATGCACTGTGAATTACAAAAATTTACCAAATTCATTTACTCTCTCATTTTTGCTTCACTTAATGTTTATTAGCGAGCACAGAAAGGAGAAGACTTAATTGAAAGAAAATTTTTATTGATAAACAAGGTAAAACGAAATTGAAAAGCGTTTTTAAGTCGCTTAAAATGAAATAATTCCTGGCTGAGAGGATCTCTGTTTACTCAAATTTAACTTCCAAAGCGTCGAACTTTCAGTGCTTTCAAATTGTAGACGGCTGCATTTGAATGTTCTCATTCAACTTTCGAAATGAAAATGAATAATAAAACACGGAAGAGATATTTTTATTGAAAAACTAATTTCCCTCCTTTGAAAAAAATTTATCAAAAACAGATATTAAATATGGTTTCACCTTTTTATTTTACCCAAAATTCAACCAACTGGAAACGTCTGTTTATGAGTTATGGTCCCAGTCGTTGAGAAATGCGAATAAAATCTCCAGTGGATAAAACTCCCATATTTTAATACATTTTATCCGCTTTCTTCTATTTTTTATTTAAAAGGAGGAGTGCCAAATTATTTTTATTACATATTTGAATAAAAGGACAGTATGTAGCGAATAATGTAATATTATTTGAATATCTTGATGGAATTTTAAGAAAGACAATGTAAGCAATGTGTTTCACGAGAAAATGCTTTTAAAGCATGTGATCGATGTTTCAAAGTATCTGACTGCTGCAGACAGATATATCATCCGAAAAGATACGACGATACGACTGTAAGAGCAATGCATCGACCATCTGTATTTCAGACTTTATCCATTAGATGGTAATGGTTTTCTATCGCGAAAAACATACGCAAGGATATCTGGCGCCTTTCTGTAAGTTACAAATTATTGAAATTTCGAATGCTTATAGAAATTTTTATCAAAAAAAGAATTTAATTTAATTTTCCCGTAAATTAGAGTTGACAATTGGAAGGGGCACAAAATGAAAAAGGTACAGCATCGTCAAAATGTAATCACTTGATTTTTCATGACTAACATGAAAAACCGAAGCATAATACTTTATAACTTGCCAACCATAAACACATATGTTACTACATGTATTAAATCATTACAATCTATTTGGCAACATTTCAACTGACGGTACGAGAAATTACACTCGAGTAATTCGCAAAATGTTGTAGTGTTTAAATTAAATCCGTAGATATCCATTTTCTACTCGCAACAAATTACAGTGTTTTACAATTTACAATCCCCACGAACGCTTTGCCTGTGAAAAGTGGTTTAATGTTTCCCGGACGCGACTAAAACGAAAAGCAGGCAAAGAACCGGAAGAGACAGAAAAAAAGAAAATAGAATTAACCGAACCTCAAATAAAAGGTGTAGTACAAGTTTTTTGTAAAAAGACTTCAAAACAAGTCCATTTGATTTGAATTAGGAGCGATAAAATCTTGATTTAGCATCACACTGGATTCATTATTTCAGAAAACGAGACAGTCTCACGGGCCACAGTAAGTCTGTTATTTTTAAACTATTGATTTTAGTTGCCACATAGAATCGCGATTTAAATAATTTATCTGAACTTTGCCCTATGGAAGCTTCGAGCTTTCACAGCTTTTATGCAGTGGTTATCAGGGGTCGAAATAAAGAATAAGTTTCAGAGCCCACATATCCAAATATTATTAAAATATATATAATGCAATAATATTAAACATCTCTCATATCAATCAAAATTGGACGCCTTATTTAGAGAATATTTACAGATTAATTGATAAAAGTCTCATATTTCCAGAGTTTTTTTTTTCTCGGTGATAGGTGAGGTGATGGCATTGGTATTGGCGACGTCAGAAAAAAAAAGTGCCTTAATCCTGGAAAAAAGAGAAGAATGAAAGCGAGAGATCATCGGGCGGGAAAAGGGTGGTAGCTGGGGGTCCTGGGAGGCTGTGGGTGTGGGTGTGGGGCAAGCGATCTTCGCATTCAAGTGCCGCAGACGTTTAACGAAAGACATAGCGAGAGGGTGACGATAAACGTGTAAAAGCGCGCGCATCTAACACAAAAAATGGCGTTTCTCGGTGCACGAGAGGCGCAGGCTCTTCAGGCAGTCTGGCGACCGTTTTGTGTCAGCTTAACCCCTAGTGACCTGGCTCGATAGAGGCAACATATATTTTTTACGTATGAATGCATTTTTAAGGCAAAACAATAGTCGAGCTCGGTACTAACCATACTGTGGGCTTTCGAAATAACCGAGTAATTGAGTCATGAAAAAGAGACTTCAACTGCAACATTCTGTGTAATTTTCTAGCCGCGATTAAAACTTTCGCTTCAGACCCAAATGCCTTCTAAATGCATTTAATACTATGTTAATGAGCGGTATTTATTTTTCGATTTATTGCAAGGGGAAATTGAAGAAAAGTAATTTAGGTAGAAATTTTACAAATCGGAAGAGGAGAGAAAAGTAATAATCTCATTCTGATGAAAAGGAGTGTAATTGTACTAAATTACTGAAATTCCAGTTATTGGACATATAATTTTCAATTAGTCTTGTAATTTGAAAATGTTTGAGATAATTAAAAATCGACCATTCGAAATTTT
Organism: Synergus umbraculus; assembly: GCA_900474325.1. Lineage (NCBI taxonomy): Eukaryota > Metazoa > Arthropoda > Insecta > Hymenoptera > Cynipidae > Synergus > Synergus umbraculus. The sequence goes on from UCOK01008676.1 coordinate 95,391, forward strand.
ACTGTTGATTGCTACGTTGCAATGCACTCTTTGAATGCCGGATAATTGTAAATTTTCCCTGAATATTACTTCTTTATTTTCCACTTTTTGTTCTGAAATGTGTAGGCTATGTTACAAAGTTTCTCAAAATGGTAGACTGCATGGAAAAATATTTAACAATGTACTTTTTTTCATTATGGCATGAGGACTTTGACATTCTGCAGAAGTTTCGTGGCCTGTGGGAATTGACTAATTGCATGTAGCTATAACGCTCGCGGGTCAGACGAGCCATGCAATTAGCGTAGACTTTTTTCTGATTAGGAATTATATTCATTCCCCTAGTTATGACATGGACGTGGTGGCAATTCACGGTTTCATTTTTCACTTTGTCGAGTTCATTGACAAGAAATGTAAATATCTTAATTATGAATTTTTAGTACTATTCATTTGCAAATTGACGTTGACCTCCCGCTTCAAAGATAAAAACATTTCTTATACGAAAAGTGTTGAAATTGTCAGGAGCAGTAAATTGAACAAAATTCAAATTCAATTCAATTCCTTTATTACATATCAGCGTCAATAGTCTGTTAACACGAATTTTGATGGTATTTTATCTCAATCGTTTTCTATATATATTATACCTGCCAGAAAAAGGTAGAATCAAAAACTTGATGTACTTGGCAATTTAAAATAAATAAACCAAAAAAGAATTGCTCGTTATCTCGTTAATAACAACAAAAAATGTGAACTTTTCTCGTTAGCAGTAAAGTAAAACCACCGAGTACGGAGTGGAACTAAAGTGTCTCGATTCTCAGGTTGTTAATTATCGACTCGCCTTGTGAAAGAACGGCATTTGTACTCCCCAGCCTAATCACCCTGTTTCTCGTTCAACCCCTTGTTTTCAACGCGTTTCATCACCCTCGACCTGGCAGCAATGCCACTGGGACTCTTCCCAGTGCTCTAAAGTCCTACCCGTGTGACTCTGAACGTCTGCTTCTGCCTCTGGCTGCAGACTTTTTCACTAACGCAGCTAGCGCCAACTACCAGTGAAGCAGCCAGAAGGTAGGTAAATCGGGTGATTATAACGAGACGAGTGATCCGAGTAACGAGAGGACGTTCTACAACCTTTACTGACTTTCCACGTCGCCATTTTTAACTCTGAAAAATGACACACTTAAATAGCCCATAAATCTACTCAAATTAGTTTCTGCGATGGTGAGGAAGACTGGATTCTATATATCAGAGCTGTCAGTTTTTGCCAATACTATCCATCTGTCACTTTGCTTTTTCCTGAAGATCCATTTAAAAATACATTTCCCGGATTTTACTTAAAAATTAGAGAATATTTCCATATGCAGATTAATTGCTTATGTATATTAATAGAACATTTAGTTATTGGTCATCATGTCATAGCATAAAAACTCATTTTTTTCGCATATGTAGAACTTTCCTCTTTCCTGGAATAAAATATTTTTAAAAATCTACGAGATTCTCGTAGATTCTCGGTATAAGAGTTTTCAGCTGAAATTCCAATTTTTAATCAGCTACTAGACTTCCTCAATGGTTGGCTGGAAAAATATAAAAGTAAAAAATTTCATTAACGTCAGTCGTTTAAAAAGCTTCATAAGCTCTGACTTCCGCTGAATTAAAAAAAATATTTAATATTTTATCAGGAAAATGTGCCTTAAAGAATAAAGGAAATGAGATACTCATCATATGGCTTATGTGTCACTTTCCATACTGCTTTTTCAGTAGATAAAACTTATTATGAGACGCCAACAGAATTTTGTGTATTATACTGTGTGGAAAAAGACATGAAACCACTCGAGGCAGACAAAATGAGTTAAGTAACTTTAAAAGTTTCAGAATAGTGCAATTTAAAGATCGATAAACTTTGCAGAGTAAAATGTTCGCAGTGGAATTTCTCAAGAATAGAAATGTTTAAACTTGCACAAGAGATTACAAAGATAATTGTGAAAATGTTTTTCCTATTCTATTGTAGAAAATGATTTCGCAAAATTGAGAGCTTTTTGAGGTCTAAACTGCGGAAATAACATTTTCCGGTGGCAAGAAGTTTTTCTGAGATCAGTGAACACCTTGCTTTGATATTCTAAGGGAATCAGTTCTAGGTCGTTACTTTCTATCTATAGACCACAGAAAAGCATTGAATTTCTCTACAGTTCAATTCAGAGGGTTAGCCCATTCACACTTTTCACATCTTAGAATGAATGCATCCGTTAAAGACAGACATTACGTAATATCAAAGCTGAAACCTTAAATTGACCAATAAATGATTGCGTTTAAGATATCCTCCAAGAAATTCACAAAAATTCTCACCGGGTGAAAGAGGTCAAATAATTGGTTACCACCCATGCATGAATGCGCCCGGTATAACTTCGGGTTCAAATATCCAGGTGTCAACGACTGCACTTGAGAAAGTGAGTTTAACAAGTTTTAACTCTCAAGTTTCACCGAAGGTGAAATTTATGTAAAACTTGTCACACCTCCTTTTTCTTCTCTCTTTTTCATAAAAAGTTTTTGAAACTCTCGACGTCCAAGAAACCGGAAAGTGCAGATTTTCACTTACAAATTCTGGGCGAAAACGAGTTTTACATATAAAAAAGTGTTGAAACTATTAGATTGATTGATTCAAGAAAGAGAGTGAAAAAGTGATCAGACTGATCAGCTTTGGATTAAAAAGTGTAGCTTTAATTAGCGCGGTTGCTTGTAAGGATGAAATTCGAGTTTGTGAAAGATGGGTAGAAAATCATTTATCGAGAGGCAAGTATAATTGTTTGGATCAAATAAAAAAAGGGTAAAAGAGATGTAGGGAAGTGGTGAAGGAAGGGGGGGGGGTAGTATCCAGTCATCATTTTACACTCGTCGATCTTCCCGCTCTTTTGAGGACGCTTTTACGATGATTACTCGACGGCTGCATCCGCGCATAACATCGGAAATGATTTCGCGCCCAATTAAACCATAGCAAACGCAACCCTCTTGGTACTGCGGCTGTACTACCCCCGCCCCCGCAACTCCATGCCTCTCGGTCTGCACTTATACTCTTGACGCACCCTGGGGTTCTTCAAACCCTCAACCAGGCACGTACACTGCATCTATAGGTAAAAACCGCGCCATATCTTTTCATCTTCCCCTAGCCTTGAAAAAAGAGCCACGTAATATCACGACGAGACATCGCGCGAATTCAATTTGATGAAACGATTTCAAACTGAAAAAAATTAAAACTGAATGAAAATCGACCCTGTTAAAATGCTAGCTATATTAAACAAGTGCACACAACACTTGGCAAATGAAAAGAGTGTCAATTTACCTTTTTTGATTAAACGAGCATGTAGATGCTGCCAGTTATTTAAATTTCGACTTTTGTACCTGGAGTTTTTACCCCTTTTTATTCAGTTTTAAGGTCTCAGCAACTAAATACCAGTTTTTCAAAGTGAATTCCAACTTCCGGATTCAGAGATAACTGCAACTTTATACATTTGTGGGATAGGATTCGTCTTCGTTAGGAAAAGTGAGCAAAGTGTAATTAAAATGAGGGGAAGTTAATTGGATTGCAAGAGGGATAGAGCGGTGAATATATAGGTCTTTGGATACCGAGGTGAGAAAGTAATAAACAATCATTTTTGCGGGTTTTTAATAAACCTTTAAGGGATTTTGTGCTCTGTCAAAATTTTAAGAAAATTGTGGTCGAGTAGATATTAATTTCCGTCCTCATTTTGAAATATTACATGTTAAACTGAAAAATACTATCACTTTGATAATTAACACTGACAACTGTTCATATGGGGAAGGTTTGAAATTTCACAAAGGCTAGCGTTCATGATGTAGATTTCGAGAACCCTCAAAAGACTTTGTGAATGATATTATACTACATTCTACTTCCTATTATGAGGTGTATAATGGTGTTAGATACACCCTCTTTTCATTGAAGGTAAAAAGATACCTTTAATAATTCTAGTGTCCAGAAAAAATCTACATTATCGTTGTTTTATAATCCTAAATAATTGCTTGAAAATCTCTTCTACTTTAGAGTTGCAAGTAAATAATACTTTGTTCTCGTAAGCACTATGCTTATGTTGTAATCCTCTTTACACTTTGTCCTCGTATTGAAAGTAATTAAATTACCCAACAAACTAAGCTATACCTTTAAAAGACGTAACATCGCCTTAGAAATCTCGCGCACAAAACGGAAGCAAATACAGTTTGCAAGATGTAAACCAATTCCGGAAATAACCCAATGGGTTATTCGAATACGAGAATCCTGTTTACAGGAGCTGTCACAGACATCCCTTGCCTTTGAATATAAGACAAAGCTGATGGTACATTATTAATAAGCCTGACAGCTTACGGAAATACGTATGTGTGCATGCTTCTCAACACAGTCAGGAATATATACCCAAGGAGCTGCCAGTTATGACAATGATACCCTTATGTAGAAGTTGGTTGCAGTATCACGGTTTCCTGTCACAATTATGTGCTTCCGCGATTTGTTTTGTCAGTAATCGCACGAAACATAGACATATGGTCTTATTCCATGAACTTCATCACTGAAAAAAAAAATGTTTCCTCTCTCTGGAATTCTTTTCAAATACAGCTTTAGAATTATAAAAATTGGTATTATCATAACTTTCTCGCTTACTGTGTTATGTTTATAGAGTAGCAAATATTTATTCATCATTACGCATTTACTCTACTCCTGCCGCATGATATTGCAGATAAAATTGAAACGATATGTCTGACCATAAACTGGCTGTTCTACTTGAATTTCCATGACTGTTATAACAAATGTGGTAAAACCTTGTTTTTATTGTTTCAGTGTTCAGGTTCTTTACTGCAAAAGTAGCCAAAGTTTCCCCTTATAATTGGTCTTATCATCAAACACCCTTTCTGCCTGGAACTGAAATGATCGATAAGAAAAGTCTCCCAGTTTCTTTTACTGTCTTATATAGGTATATATCGCCGCGGAATATGCGACTGTAAAATTGAAAAATGGCTAGCCGCAAGCGGCTTTTACTACTTAGATCAGAGCATTAATGCAACGACGCTTTAAATTCTGGAATCGTTTTATACCTCTGAATTAATGATTCATTAAGTACTTAAACTCGTTTGAAAACTCATTAGGAGAATTAATGGATTGAGAGGACGATCTCATTAATAATTAATGCATTGTCTAAGATGTATTGATTGGAAGGTGGAGAGCTAAGGCGCAGGTTCAAGGTGTAAATTGTAAATAGAATTAAAGTAATGCAAACTGTGTTGTTGCCCTTCTCAAGGGTCCATTCTGAGATCTCGGGGAACTAAGGAAGAGATACTTGCTCTGCGCTAATAAAAAAGTTTCTTACAATATTTGAATACCCTCGTACTGAGTGGTACTCTTGAGTTGGTACTCGACCCTACCTTTTCGAGGTCATTGTCCTATTGACATAGGTAGTCGATAGATGTAACATCAGGATAGTTAGTTCGTAAGCAGGCACACTGCCCTGTCAAGTCCACCTACCAATCAATATCCACTCGCACCAGGGCATCCTGCATCTATATAATCTGTAGATATGTTCGGATAAACCGGGGCGTTTGCTTTGCGCTAGAATCAGTACGCAGCTTCCATGCCCCAAATTCTCTGTCATGGAATCTATCGTTTGTTTCGTACTGCATAGGTGTAACATCCGGACGCCATTGCAGTCCGGCGCAGGATGCCAATGATTATCATCTCGCGCAAATCAATGATTTACCAATTTCATAAGCTGTTTACGCACGAACCTGGGAAAAGGGAGAATGGGAATAGCGCCTCCTGGATATATAGATATGTAAATATTATATACACATAGGAATTTGCAACAGCAGGTGCTCAATGTTTATAGGAGGAAGGGGAATGAATGTTTATTGGAATGTGTGTTGACCTGCTAAGCTTTGTTACGAGTATTACGAGAAAAAGAAGTAAAATGTAATTTTGCATTCGAGTAAGTAACGACGGTACGTTGGAACGACTGAACGTAGAATAGAGTACGTGTTACACAAAGCAAAATGAAGTAGAAGAAGAGAAAAAGAAAGTTTTTTAAAAGTATTGGAAACTCTAATTATAGGGTAAGAGCAACGGTTATTGGCACTCCCATCTATTAGTATTTTGAGTAAAATATTTAGTGGTAGTAGTGGCTTTTAACACTGACAATGAGAAAAGATAAGATTACAATGCATTATCTTCCCAAAAAAGAGGAAGAGATGAAGGAAAGCTGTTTGTCCAGCTGAGCGGAAAAGTTAAAAAGGAGGCATTTCTTCACATTTCTTTACTAAAAGCTCCACTTTGGTGGAAGCTGAATCATTCAGCTTCAAGCCCCTTTGCACACCTGCTTGCAGACACCTATTTGGGTTAGACATTCTGCAACGAAAATTTGCATCTCTTCTTATGAAAACCATGAATATTGTAATAATGGCATCGTAAACAATGTCGCATGAACTCAGAGCGGAAATAAGGTGAAATATAGAAGAAAGTATGGAGGGAGAATTTTTTATCGTGACGTTAAATCTGTTTATATAGGATCTGATCATGAAAGCTGGATTTTAATAATAATTTCCTTGTCTGATTTATAATACATGTGTCGTTTCAGTTTTGTGATTATCTCCCTTACGTGAAGTTTAAGGATTCTTGAAAGTCGAAGTATGTATTTAAGTATGGGAAGCTGAGTTATATATTCTTTAAAAGTCAGTGAATATTTACGGTTTAATATTTTATATATAACTTTACAAAATATATTAGTCTTTGAGGCAGCAAGGTATTTTCCACACTAAAATGCATGAGAACTTTAATATGCTGGATTATGGTAAAGCTCACTTGCTTTTAGATAGCCAGTGTAAAGGGACTAGAATAGCAAATTACGGCACTTTAACATTGCAAACACGATCGGGCTGCACCAGGAAAAAGAGCTTCTCCGTCGAAGAAGGTGCGTGCGTATAAGAACCAACAGCTTATGATAATATTCATCAAAAATTCATCTTCCGTGTACCAGAAAATTCTTACTGCATGTAGCCTTTATAAAACCTTATAGAAATGCAATCTATGTAACAACTCAATTTAGTTAAGAAAAAATGAGAGTTTTATAGCATAATTTAAAAAAATTGTGCTATAAACTTACAAATCAATTGTGGAAGATAATTTACACTCGGAAGTGACTAATTAAATTTTCTCTGAAAAAAAAAATCTGTCATAAAATGCAAATATCCATGAAATAAGGGCCACTTAAAAAAATCCCAAAGAGAGCTACATTTTACCCTGTCGAGGGTGGAGCAATAAACTTGAAATCGCAGACAGACTCGTTTCTTATGCTAAAGATTTCCACGTCTTATTATCGATGCAAATTCAGTGGAACGATCAGCGTGTAATGAGAAGTAAATGACGCGTGTCGGCCCCTGATTTCGTATTCCGAATCTGCAACACTTTTACGCGAAAACGAATTTATTTAGAGAGGGAGAAAATGTGTCTTCTCCGCGAGCAGAAGTTACTAGTCTTAGAAAGACGTTCAAAAATAAAATCTCGAAAATAATTTCTCTTTTTATTAGTATCTCAGTTTAGGGTTCATTTTATTGATTTAAAATTCAAGTGATTTGCATATATTAATCATTCCGTGACTGCGAGTTTTGTTTAATCTATTATTAATAAGCAGGTTGATAGAACTTAGATAGGACCTAAGCAATCAAGTTAGTTATCAGCGGCAATATCGTGCACTTAAGCTAACAACAGTCATTTCGGTTACTCTGGTTATCGACTTGGTTATAATGGTTATTAATCTTGACGAAGCAGCTAGTTTAATAGCAATTTCTATTGCTCTATCTTCCACCCTGAAATCAATCAATATTATATATTTATAACTACTCAAAAGTACCGTCTTATAGTTCTTCTTACAATCCAAAATAATTTTGGCTTTCAATCATTCAGTTATGAAATTGAAAGATGTGACGGGCACTTATGAGATTGAAGTAGACTATTACGAGCTATAAAAGCGACACTTGTGGTTGTGACTATCTAAATCGAATCAAAATGGACTCTAGTATCTAATGTTCAGCGTCGAGGTCGATCAGAGCCCCAGGCCAGATGTATTATATATCGTTGCGTGGGTCGTGATCATATATTGATAGTTACAACGTCAAGCTATCTGCTACCTGTTTACGCGATAGTCCAGTTTCCGATTAATCAGGTACACCAAAATTAACGCAGTCCCTCTGGGAGTTTCACTACGTGTTCTCGTCATATCCTTCCAAATTGATCAGAATCAAATGGCTCTAAAATGAGTTTGATGGCGGTTTATCGACGATTTGCCATCCCCTGTAATCAGTTTCCCTCTACTGAGCTCATCCCACTTGACGTGATAGCGTCCCCTCTTTTTCTCCTTTCACCATCCTCTCCTCCTCCTTTACACTCTTTTTAGAACCTCAAATTGCTGCTAAGTAGATCGAATTCCCAGGGGGTTGAGTCTTATCCACTGTAGCTAATATTATCCATCCATTTACATTGAAATCGCTCCATTTTACATAAATTTTCTGCAAGTACATAAATCCTGATTTCACAAATTCGAGAGAAAGAAATCTGTAACATACGATTTTTAATTTAATTATAATATTGAATATTGTCATATGCTTCTATTTCTTGACTTTCTATTTCTTCGTCTCTCACATTCTTACTTCGTATTTTATTCGGCATTCAAAGTTCCTCTTTAAGAAGCTTACGTCGGTCGAAATACGAACATATTCTGCACCTTAAGCTTGTCTGAATGCACCTTCTCCATCTATAGTCTCTAAGCTTCAATCGAGTCGTAATACCTGCCTTTGTTATTCCATCTTTTCATTCTACGTAATATTAAAAAATATCAAAGCAGAAAGCTTTCTTCTATGAATTTCCAACGTGCCCAGTTGGAAAATAATCCAGATCATAAAAGAACAACTTTTGATCTACATTGCCTGCGTCTAACCAACACTTTTCAGTTTTATTCAATTAACTTTTTTTATGAGGAAAGGTTGTAGAATATGGACGTAAGACGTGTGCGGTTCTAATATTTGCGAGTAGATTCGAAGATGAATCGTTCTAAATTCCGGAAAAGTCCGAAAAGACGTTTTCCTTCAAATTAGATCCACTGTCACATTAAATAGAATAAAGTCAAGAAAATTCAAACCGAGGAAACCCATTTCGGACATGTAATCTTACAAAGTTTAAAGCTATTACACTTGGCAGGAGTAAAAAGGGTCAGCAATGCAAATATATGAATAGAATATATGGTAATAAAGGGAAGTGGTACTGTCCATTCATATGAAGACAAAAGTAGGTCAATGTGAGACGAGACCCTTAAATTAAAGTAGGATAAAGTGAGATGGAAAATATAGAGAGGTAAAATCCCATGAACCCCATGGTAATATTAGATTTAGTCCTATACATGCACATAAAATATTTTTCATAAAATAGAGGTTTCAATTTCCCGATAAAATTTTATTATTGTAAAAGGAATTTAAGAATAAAAAAATTTTGTTCGAAAAATTCGATTTGTTTTTTTTTGTTAATTAATAGCTATTCAGTTTTTAATCGTCACGTTTCATTCAAATTCGTTGAATGCAAAGGTGCAAACATTTTATTGAAAAGCAGTTGAATTTCCTTCATATTTAATATTGAGTAAATAGGAAGATATAACATAAACTCTGCGTACGTATATGCGGTCTATTCAGTGGATTCTGGTATGAAAGGGCAATGTTGAAAAATACGCTTTTAATTATAAAACACGCAGGAAAAGTAATTAACGATGGATGACGTAAAATGAACAATATCTGTGGCGAGACTGTATTTAGAGTGAGCAGTTGAGGGCTTACTTTGTCAGCTTTCCATATTTTACCTAACAATTGGGAACAATTTACAATTCGTGATTAACGTGTGCGTTACAATTAAAACGAGAAATCAAGTGAATGGCTCTGAGCTCGGATCGATCGAAAAAGGGGCGGTAGAGAAATAATACGAGACGTAATGAAAAGCAGGGGATTCGCAATTGACGATAAAACTGAGTGCTTTCGGTCGCAGAGTGAGCGGCAGTTTGTGTTTAGTTAGGATCTACATTTATTCATGACAAGAAAAGAAATCAAGTTCAAATGGTACTGAATTAAGTAGTTATGTACTTGAAATTTCCTAAGAATATCGAGATGAAATATCATTGGCTGATCCCCACTCAAATTTCCAAGTTCAATCAAATTTAATCATTCTTCGTCGTCATTATTTTTCAAAATTACTGATCCTTTACTTTTAATGAGTTTTCTGCTTAACAATTTGAAAATGCAAGGTAGGGAAAATGTAAATGTCATGAACGTGATTTTCACGTTTTCAACTTTACATTCTGGTGAATTTAATTGCGAGATTTTGTTACAACGTGTGTTAGGATATGAAAACACATTTCCGCGTATGGCATACGTGCTTTGATTAAACAAATATTATTTAGCGAGTAAAATGCGTTCATGCAAACGCATTATAACCACTGAAACGAGATTCTGGAGGGAAATAATATTTATATATTTTTCGAGTGAGGCTGAGAATGAATAAGTTGGATTCCGCGTCAAATCGTTATACCAAGAGGCGTTTTATGTCAAGAGGAAGACGATGTTTATGCGTATTTCGAAGCTTTTCCATCTCGTGTTTAACGGTCGTGAAGTCTTCTTGGCTCCACTTTGTAGAAAGATCAACGAGAATATCTCGTCCAGAAATTCTCAGAACGCTCTTCGAAATTTTTACACTTCGCTTTGATCCATTCAAGACTACTTCTAGACGAATTTAATATAAATCAAAAACCCCCAAGTTACATCCAAAAGAATGAATTTTAATTCAAACAGGGGAATATATTCCCCTTTATAAAGAGTACGAGTAAATGAAAATTCGAAAATCATTATATCTCGCTGTGACGAATCTACAATTGCAAAAGAAAAGATGAATAGTCAAGTCTGATTTCCATTTAGAGCAGAGGCCCAAATTCCGCTTCGATTTTCCAATATACGCGTCAATAAATCTGAAATTGCGGGCTTGTGTCGTTCTGCGAGGTGCGATTGTACTCGTTTGAAGAGAAATCTGAAAAGCGATAAAAGTGCATCGAAATGCGGTGATCCAATGATAATTTCGAACCAATACTCGGTATTTCTATTTCTCACTGCGATATACAGCTCGAATTCAATCATTCGAAGCATCTTGACTTTTTTCAGCTTGCGAAACGAGTCAAAACGCAGCTTTGTTTATCTCTCTCCATTCTTATCGTTCCCAGAATGGCGTGAGTTCGTCATGTACTGAACTAATGCAACAGCTAGTAGTATAAGTATAGAGGTTGATGATAATGTCGCGAGGGATACGGTAGAACGGAATGATGCTTTGTAATTAATCAGTACAAGGCAAATACAGGGTACCTTTGCTTAACTGTTGGAGTGGTATTGCTGCCACGTATATACACACAGGTACTCCTTTGACATGTGTATTTATATTATACTATGTACGGTTTGAATAAAAGCTTCGACTATTTCTTTCGTACGTGCCACATTTTCTATACATGTATTTATTTGAGGTATTTTTGTGCTCAAAAATAGGATATCTTATTATTAAAATTGCAGATGTAATGGAATGCTTTGCAATTGAAGAACTGTAAATTGAAGGTATGCGTTTTGCACGAAGAGTTTCGAGGGATTTCAACCCTGGATATTGTTGGGTTCAATCTCAAGTCATTGGATTCTTGGAGTTATCAGCTATCTACTAGGGACCCAACATCAAGATGGCTTAACTCGCTCAGAAACTGCCGCCTTGGCTCTTCTTTTTCCTCCTGTGGTCCCCTTGCAGAAATCAGGCAGATCCTTCACTTATTTTCTTTCCATTTCGCGATTCGATTTTCCTCGATATTACTTCGCCTGCTTGGTAAATTTCCACTTGAGAAAAAGGAGGCAAGAAGGATGAAGAAAGAGAAACGTCGAATGCATGCATCGATGAAATTATATATAAACGCTATAAGGAAGTGTAAATCGAAATTGCTTAAGTCGAATTGCTTAAATTTAAAATTTTCAATTATATTATAGTCTTTTATATAAAAGTTAATATTTGCTAATGTAGATTTTCATTCTGGATTGTGATTACCCCAAACTAGAAATTATTTGGCTTGCTGTTATTTCCCTATTTTAATATAGGTTTTCGGTTCGAAGTACTATTGAGTAACATTGAAACCTGCGCACACAAAGTAGGTTTCTACGCAAGGTGAATCCGTATCAAATATTGGTTCGAAAGTCCAAACCTCAGATAATATTCTGCTTGAATGGAAATTCTCGCTCTCGTATTCAATTGCGGCACTTTTAACGCTCGTGAAAATCATAATAATAAACCTATAATATTAACATTCGACACTCATTAGCAAATACGAATATTTGACTAGCTGATCATTATATTATAATTGGTTACAAATGTCGCTGTCGGACTGAGTGAGGATTTGGTACATATTCGATTACATATTGAATTGCTTTAATTATATTTAAAATAATTGACACCCTTCTGCCATTTTGCAAATTTTAATTATGATAAGGATTTATCTTTAAGTAAATACATCAGTTATGCAAAATGTGATTTGGTCAGATGAGATTTCGCTATTTTTATAAAACTCAGTTATAAATGTTAGTTATCCATAGGTTCAAAAGTTCGTTAAATAACTTTTCCAGAATTATCATAAAACAGCATTTAACCACTCAAGTATTTTCATTGGTTTCAAGTTTTCATTTGCAAATACAAGTGCTTGAGACTCGAAAGCTAAGTTGGCCTAAGAATAATAAAGGTTTGTAATTCAAATGTCTCTAATTTAAAAGTAAAGAATGATACTTTAACAGCTCAAAGAGGAACAGGATATTTACATACGCACTGGCACGGAATTGGGAAAGGCACAAGGGTAAAAACCTCATTAAGATTCAACGAATTCTGATGTAGCCCAGCACGAGAAATGTAATCGATTCGCGAAACAGGCGGGATTATTCAAATCTCCAACTAGTCTCTGGGTTTATTTCCGTGTTATGTCCTATCTGTCTGCACCATTCGCTTTTGCGGTGAAACACATTTGTGGTTTTACGAGCAGCTCCTCGATTCTAGAGTGAGCTACAGTATGCAGGCACTTTCTTCAGCAAGATTTCAGTCGGCAATAAATCCTTGAGGCTATCTATTTTAATTGATTAATGTTTAAATTAACATTTTGTAATTACTCAAGGTCCTCACTAGAAAGTAGAGCAAACTATTCACATGGAATGACTCAGAAAAGTTAAAGTTCCTTTAAATTCTGGGGACCAAGAGTACAATTTTTTAACTATCAAATTGTTTTGCTGTTGTTCCATTTACATTCAATTACTTGGTGTATGGCCAGTGAAGAAAAAGTTATTAATGTTTCTAGGGCGAGGGATTGTGCTGGACAGTCAAGGACCTGTGCTAGTGTCAGAGCCACGTCCGGTGATAGAGTTTTCCAACGACACTGGAACGATGATTCACTGCTTGGCACAGGGTAGTCCAACACCCCGTGTTGATTGGGTGATGGGCGATGGTTCGCCAGTACTGCCAATATCTCGTATCCGTGAAATTCTGATGAATGGATCCATGTATTTCTTGCCGTTTGGTGCTGAGAGTTATCGTCACGACGTTCATTCGGCTGTCTACAGATGCCAAGCCTCCAACAGCGTCGGCAGGGTTCTCGGTCGTGAAGTCAGCGTAAAAGCTGGTAAGTAACTTGAGATAACTTTCAACACAAGAGGATCGCCGCTTCAAAAGAAGTTGGCAAATTTTACCCATCCATAAAACTTGGCTGGAAAAAAACCTTTTCACAAAGTCATAAACTCACTCATAAAATTCTTCATGAAAATTCCGTCTTTTATGGATGCAAGAGCAATGTTTAATTGCAATTTGATAGCATATTTTCATTCGTGTTTTATAATTATCTAAGGAATACATTTTGGATAAGGGCATGATTACAATTTGGTATATATAATTTCTGTGAAGCGATTTCGTTTGATCCTCTTTTTTTATTTCATCACGAATATAAATTGAAGAAATGGTATTATATCAAAAGAATTCAGGTTCTGTAATCAGAGGGAGGAATTTTTTATTGGGCATTTTATAATAAATGAGTGTAACACCTTGGGGAGCTTATCGCTTGGCCCGTATAACGAATCAAATTAAACTTTATCGGAAAGTATGACGTTCGAGAATATGGGTCTAATCTGAGAAAACAAGATGGACGGCCGGAGGCGGATAACCGTGCCAAGTACATTTACTATCCTGAAAGATAGATGACCCGCAGAGTCACCCTTAACTTCTGGAACGCACTGCCAGGATCGAAATTCGCGGCTTCGAAACACGCCAAGTGCATTTACCGCAGTTGAATACATATTCTTGTAGATGCCAGAAAACTCTTATTTTTTCGGTTTCATTTTCCTGGGGCTGTTTTTATCACAACAAGCCATTCGAAAGAATCTGCCAAGAATCGCTTATCCTACATTTAGCGAGTCACGCTTGATCGTTTGAGTCCTGCTTGCTGTCTAGATTATCTAGTCGATTTCACATGGTCGTAAAAGGAACTTTCATGAGCAAAAAAGTAATTCCTTTGAAGATTTTCATCTCTGGAAGATTTGAAGTATTATATAGATAATCGAGTTTTGATTTTTTAGATTTTGATTGAGATGATGTTGCGAAAAATGTTTAAAATATATTAACAGTCATTAATTTAATTTGATGTGGATTATTACAATTAAAAACACGAAGGTTCTGATTGTGATATTTTATTTTTAATTCTATGTAATGTTCATTGTTGAGAGTTTTTTATTCACTGAGAGTTTTAGGAAGAGTTTATGAATTTCAAAGCTTTTATAAAATATAAAGAGGATTTAATATTTTGAAACTATGTAGGTATAACTCTGCAAATGCATAACTTCAAAAGTAAAAGCATTATGTAGAGCGCTTGAAATTTTCTGACATTTTATTTTGAAAATTTTCAGTGGTTCGCCAAAAGTACGAGGTGCAAGTGCGAGACGCTTACGTCTTCTCGGGTAACACAGGCGTACTCAGATGTGAAATTCCAGCTTTTGTGAAGGAGTACATCGCTGTAACATCTTGGGTTCAAGATTCTGCTTTCAACATCTACCCTTCTCCCGAGAGTGGTGAGTTGCTTCAATAATTTCAAAAATAACAAGAGTGCTTTCACAGAAAATGTGTTACATGCAAATCAGTCAAAGTTCCCTTTGAGGAATTTACTGAAATGTAAAAGCATGAAATATTGAAATATGAATACTATTAAGATATGAATATTATTCAAATATGAGTACTATTGAAATCTCTTATTAAAAACTCTAATAGTTTCTTTTTCACTGCATATTCTCAGTGGAAACTCATTTTTGCTTTTACCGCAACTGGCGTTTATTACCTCCTGCGGCAATAAGGTTTAATAGTACATACATGAATGAAATGCTCACGATCTATCAAAATGGCATATTCTGGGTTAAGCCAAAAGGGAATGATTTAATCAGCGTTCATATCCCGATAATGTTTATATGAATATAGCAAAGCAGTAATATTCAAGGCAATAATTTTCAAAGCAATAATATTCCACATTGAATGACGAATTTTCATGAGATTCAATGTGAGGTGAACATGGTTGAATAATATACATCTCCATTTGTAAATTTCCAGTTCAGCATTTTGCACACTGATGAAATAGAAATTTTATTATGTCAAGTGGAGGTTGAATGTCGGTAGACATACAGTTATTTGCTTTTTAAACATTTACACGCAGAACTTGGTATAGTAAATTGACGGGCTGAACCAACGCGCAATGCAATGTAAAAAAAGAGCTTGTGATGGTAATTCCGGTAGAACAAATACGCAAACCTGAATAATTTATCGACTTCGTTAACAATATTTGGAGAGTGGAAAATTTATATAATATACATCAATCGAAAAATGTTTCTGGGGGATAAAAAAGGGAACGAGAAAATTTACTTTTTATATTAAGTTCGTTTAATTACGTTTTTTAGAATTAAGACTTTATTTATTTGCAGTCATAAAGCTGCTTTAGCTTACCTATGAAAATACCTGAACAATATCTCAAATTGATCATTTTCAATTTGAATGTTATCCTGAGAGTATCAACTCTTACAAATTTTTTAAATCCGAATGACTAGTAATTACGGGAAATTGAGAACTCTGAAAGTGATAAATTGCAATGTAGTACTTAGTTCTTAATTTAAATTACAAACAACTTTCCACTGTAATTAGCAAAGCGATCTGCATATTTCTTCCAGCATTAACGCTCGGCTTGACTCCTACCATGTTCTACCCTCTGTATGCGTTCCGCAAGTCCCACGAGAGGATTAAGGTCTCTATTATAGACGGTTCAGTAATATACAGGGTGATCCAATTACCTCAAAACGCAACCTCAACCTTTCTTTTCGAAACCATTTCCTGAATAATTCCAGGCATAATAATTTTCTCATTTTTGTTCAAACTTCAACATTTTCCATCTCTTCGTCTTTTTAACAATTTGAGCAAAAAGTACCAAATCGTCTAATACAATTGTTCTCCGCTCTTGCCTTTTTATGACTCCTTATGGAATCCTTCTGTTAAAAAGTACGAAACATATAAAATAAATAGAATACCCTCTAGAGACAAATAACGCAGCATATCCTGGTTATATTCTTGTATAAGGCAATATACGCTCCCACAATTACAGTGTTGAAAGGTCACAACTGTTATTTTATCCTTAGCATATACGCCCTTTCGGACTTGATGAAATAATATTAACAGACGCGCTGAGGCAGCTTTCGCCTCTATTTTGTTTATACACTAGAGTTAGCATTGGTGTAGTTTTCATTGATGTAGCTTT
Organism: Synergus umbraculus; assembly: GCA_900474325.1. Lineage (NCBI taxonomy): Eukaryota > Metazoa > Arthropoda > Insecta > Hymenoptera > Cynipidae > Synergus > Synergus umbraculus. The sequence goes on from UCOK01008676.1 coordinate 112,277, forward strand.
CATTGGTGCAACTTACACTGGAGCATGCAGAAAGCTATGATTGCCATTTCACCCCAGGTTATAATTAATATATACTCGCAGCAGCTTGTAATTTCAGGACCACTTCGAATACCGACTCTATTGTTGCAGATGGAAAACACCACATGTTGCCGACTGGAGAACTTCTTGTTTTCACTGTTACAACCGCGGATGCACATTTCAGTTACCGGTGTCGCACTGTTCATCGCGTCACTGGGGATACGGTCGAAAGTTCTTCCTTCGCCCGGCTCGTTGTTACCGGTAAGTTTACAAATGTCTACCATATTTTGTCTTTATGAGTATCTGGGGAAAGAGGGGAATGCACGAACGGAGAACTTCCGGTCACGTATAAAGTGCTCACTTCTTTACTTCACATAGCTATATGTTTAGAGAACTATTAAGTTTTGATTTATCCACTTTGTTTTAACTACTCTTTTGAGAAACTCCCATTTTCGACTGTATTAAATGGTGAAAGATTAATAACGGGAGAGTTTGGACTAAATACGTATTCTTAATGAATAAAGTCTACTAAATTACTGTCAATGTCTATTATGCATTAATTAATGTAAAGTTTTCAGCGAGATTTAGGCTGGTAGCTTCTAATGCATTGCGCTTTAGCAGCTGCGATATCTGGCGTCTAGGAGGAACAATTCGTTATGACTAATTGCACGGGATATAGGAGCAGAGTGCAGCGGAGTGTTGATTAAACTTGCTTAACGCGGAAACGACGGGTTCGTACATTTGGTAGGCAGGCATATTTCACTCGCTCGACGCTTATATATACATGACATAGACATGAATACAGTATTCATACTCATTTCTGGATATCTGCACTGCTCATACGCTCATCCTTTCGATTGGCATTTTTTAAATAGATTATGCACACAAGAATTTCTATACCTTTCAAAATAATTAACACGGCAACAAATTCATTAAAAGTTAAAATAGATCATTTCATTTGGCTTCTAACTGGAATTTCTAAAGGAAGATGGAAAAGATACACAGCCCTTTTGTTGGTAGTGTAAGCCCCTTAATAATTAACTTGAGAACTCCGGCATTCCAGCCCCAGTGTCAGACATTGTCGAGAAAGTGGTAATGACTATTTGAGCGTGTGTATTCGTGTAAAGTTTACAACACAGTCTGAACCGAAAGATGCCTCGAGACATGGATGAAGGTTTGCAAGGCAGCAAGTACGAAGGCTTCGCAAATACAAGAGTAGATGCAAGGAGAAAAGTGAACGTAAAAGAGAAAAACTATAAAGCTGTGAAAATAGGGCTTTGAGGAAGGAAGAAGGTGGAACCATCAAGCTGCCAAGCCCTGACTTCATCTTCTCCTGGCGCGAGCTTATGCTTCTCTCTCCCTTCTTCATCAATGCAAATAACCTTGTAGGACCTGCAAAAACTGCACAAATTAGGGGCAATGACTTCTCTTGACTCTCTTAAATATTAATTATACCCCGAACGCAAATTCTCTCTTTTTTCACTCCATCAAATATGCTAGTATTGTAATAATTATCTCTTCGATTTGACTATCCTGATCCTCACAACGAAACCATTTGACATTCAAATTATTGCTGATGTTATTCAAGATTCAAATTGATGAATATATTCATGAATACATGCATACTAGGCTAACTATAAAACGCCATTTAGTGGAGTTTGTTCAGCATAAAAAGATACAATTAAAAGTTTGTTTAATAATCATTGGGGAAGATGAATAATCCTTTGTTTTGGAATCTCTCAATCAAACAAAGTGCAATCGTTGAATGGCTGTTTCATGAATTACTCTGGATATCTGAGTCCTGAAAGTAGGAAAAGTTGAGAAATATTTTGCTTCCGCGAAGACAAAAGAAAAGGATATTTGCTATGTGGTATAAATGGAGAAAACACCCAGTAGAGAGAACAAAGCTGGACTCGATAAGATTGCGATGCAACCAGTGCAGGGATTGAACAGTGATGGCTGCATTGTTTCTTGTCGACGTTGCGCGGAAGATTCGCTGCATCACCATGGCGCAGAAACCAGAGGGGATTGCACTTTGCGTTTCGCCGAGTTTTCGATAGAGCGATCCCATCCTATTGTCTCGTCGCCAACCTCTTCTCCGTTTAAGAAGTCGACTGAAGTCGACCCCAACCCAAGAATAATAATGCCAAAGCCCCCAATTTCATTGTTTAGCTCACGTACCCATATTCCAAACTCTAACCCAAAACCTTTCAATATGAAATTAATGGAGTTAATCAAATTTCCAAAGTAATTAAACTTCCATTAAACTTCACTAAGTGCTTCCTTGATAATTTAATATTTTGCAAAATTTCTCTGCTCCTTTATTTTAAAATCTAGCAAACTACATAACACGTTTCTTTTGTATTACGTGATAAGGTGAAATTACTAAAGAATCTGAATATTGGCATTAGCCTTGCTAAATGTCCTAGTGACTTACAAGATTTACGAATTGAAATGCTGAATTCTGTACAAAACGCAGGAATGAAGGAATTAATATCGAAGTGGTAAAACGGAGAATATTCATATGAGAGATTTCTACCCCTTGAATATTCAAGTCCTTGAGAATATTCTCGTTTCATGTCCCTAAGCGTGAGCATATACAAGAGTCTTTAGAGAGAAGTCGGAGATTCACAAGTAAAATGTTAGCGACTCTTCTTATTAGTGCTCCATAATTTTCAAAGTCACACTTTGATAGTTATTTTTCTGAGGACGTGACCTAGCTGAAAATAACGAGCTCAAAAAGTATAAAAATTCGCACTCGATCGTATATCGATTCAGAGCTCTTCTATAAAAAAGAGAGATGTCTATTGAAACGTTTGTGAAGAAAATATATCAGGTTGATAGATTTTAGTCGAAAATTATGGTACCTTGTTCTATCTTTGCAAAGTTATAATTTAGTAATTACAAATTGTATTAAACGTGATTGTTGGGTCGTTAATATGCGGCGCGCTTCATTGGAAATTAACGTTGCCGCCAGACTGAACTGAAGTACAGAGCGACCGAGGTCGTCTATTGTCTGACGTGTAATGGATTCGTTTGTTAATCTGTTTGTAGAACATCGAAATCCTGTACCGCCACGATTCAACGAACGAGTAAGCCCGGGTCCAATTCGAACCGGGGAAACTATAGTCCTATCCTGCATCTCTCAAGGATTACCACCACCAATGTATCTCTGGTTTCGCGAATCCATTTCTGGCACCGAGATGATCGTCAATTCCGAGAGAATACATTCCAGAGCTGGAGTTTTGGTTTTGCAATCTGCCAGAATTGAGGATGCTGGACGTTATGTTTGCCACGCCAACAATACAGCTGGTTCCGAAAGAGTGGAACTTGAGGTTTCAATTATAAGCAGCCTTTCCTTACGTCTACAACCCCAACAGGTTGGAAATTCATTTCTTTCCTTCTTAGACATTCTGCCCCTATTATCGAAAAAAATAAATCAATCAAAATTAGCATCAGCTTCGTTTAAAAATCACTTCATATTCAACATTCTTTTGTTATTTGTAGCTTGGTGCAGAATTTAGAGCTACCTCAGTTTATATCTGAATTATATTCTATAGTCGATACTCGTCATTTTTTTTTCTTTGTTTGAAATTTATCAATCACTGAACAATTTAATTGCGAACAAAAAACGACCAACATGCACAAAAATTCCTTGCTTCAAAGGAATAAATTATTTCGAATTCACAAAGAAAAATTGGAATGTGTTTGCTATTCTGAAAAAGAACAAATAATGTCATTGTAATAGGATCGATAAAAATGGATATTTTTATTTTTTAGTGGTCCTTTCTCTCTATCCATTAGTTTTATTTTATTATTTAATTCATCTTTCCTTACAACTTCTTTAAATTGTTTCAGGTGACTGTCGATTTGGCTAAGGACGCGGAGTTCCAATGTACATTTACAGGTCAGCCCACTCCTGCAATTTCCTGGGCAAAAGACGCTCTTCCCTTAAGAGAAGTAAGCTCAGGCAGAATCCAGATTTTAGGCAAAAATGGTACAATCCTGCGCATATCTGCAATCACTCGAGACGACAAGGGAATGTACCAGTGCTTCGCGAAAAATGATTATTCAATGGTGCAAGCTACTGCTGAACTGCGACTGGGAGGTAAATTTTTCTTGTCCAATGTATTTGTTCATATTTAGTCGTAAATATCAACATTTATTCGCTATGTGCTAATTTAAAGCAACTTTCAAGCGGTAAAGAAATTTTTACTTGTGTCTGACTATTACCTACATTTTCTACTTATTCGAGACAAAAATTGTATCTTTACAAACAGAATAAAGTAAAGGTAAACATTGTAAACAGAAATATAAAATAGTTCCTTGGTGTCATTACGATACCCAGAAAATTCAATTATGTCTGACCACATAGAGCTTGTTCTACTTGCGCGTTGCCCTCGTAATTTCCGTCGTCTCATCTTCAGTGGAAAAAGTACATCGTTGCAAGACATAGTATGAAACTTTCCACATTCTTGTTGTCTCTCGTAAACCATTTTCATCAAATATTCAGCCTCGTATATTAAATAATAAATTGACATATTACTTTTAAGATCGGAAAACTTGTTTTATGATAGATTTGAAATTGAAGTAAAAGCAAGAATAGGAGTTAGGAAATTGAACGACTGGACCACGACTTCAATAAATCTAATAAAGATTTCCCATCATCTTTTCTTCAGATGCGGCTCCTCAACTAGTGTACAAATTTATTGAACAAACTATACAACCTGGACCTCCAGTATCTCTCAAGTGCATCGCTACTGGAAACCCAACACCCCACTTCACCTGGTCTTTAGATGGCTTTCCACTTCCTCTATACGACAGGTAGATATATTGATTTATATGATTTTTAATTGAACCATGTATTTGGAATTAACTGAAAGTATTTTGAACCCAACTTAACTGCAAAATTAACTGAAAGTTATAACTGAAAATATTCTAAAATATATAGTCTTCGCATTGGATCAGATTTGCTACAAAGTTTAGTGCAAGACTGTTACGTTGGGTACTCTATAGCGAAACATAAAATTTTTCCAAACGACCCGCACCTAGAAATTGAACGATCGACTGTTACTTTTAGGTTTATGATAGGACAATACGTCACGGTACATGGGGACGTTATATCTCACGTAAACATAAGTGGCGTTCGCGTAGAAGATGGCGGTGAATATAGGTGCACTGCGGACAATCGAGTAGGTAAAGTGTATCATGGGGCACGTCTAAACATTTATGGATCACCGCTTGTACGTTCTATGGGTAATTATGCTGCAGTGGCTGGAGAAATCACAGTCATCAAATGTCCTGTGGCTGGCTATCCTATCTCCAGTATTACTTGGGAGAAAGGTAGGCAAATATTAATCCAACTTTCTTTCAAGATAAATTTACTGTTCCTTTGTCAACCGCAACTAGAAAGAACCAGCGGTGGAGAAGTAACTAGTTAAAAGTCACTATAATTAAAAGTACCTATAGTTAAAAGTAATTATAGTTACTTTTAACTAGTTTTATAGATATATTTACTTTTCACATCACTGGAAAGAATAACTATTAAATAAATAAGAGCTAGGAAAATTCTCTTGAAAATGACATAGAGGGTAAGAAATGATATAGAGGTTTCTGGAGGGAAAAAAAACGCTAACCCTACCCATACCCAGACTAAGAATCACTAAAAGGTACGTTTTCAAGCAGTCTATGTTGAATACAACACCAACTTGGCAGGGCGAGAATAAAGCCGCTCGTAAAAGTTTTTCGTAGTTATTCGGGACGCAGTAAAACGAATTGAAAAGTTTGTTCGAGCAACACTATGAAGTTCTCGTTCAACGCGTAATCGAATTCGTCTTACTGACTTTTCGCAGACGGCCAAGTTCTTCCGACCAGTCGGCGGCAGGAAGTTTCACCAAACGGTACTTTGGTCCTTCATCATGTGGACAGCAGCACTGATAAGGGCGAATATAAATGCACTGCCAGGAATGCACAAGGACGATCTCATTCTAAAAGTGTACAAATTGACGTCAAAGGTAAATATCAAAATTGTCATTATAGAATCATTAGAATTTCTGATAAAACTATTGTCATTATTGATAACAAGTACACTTTGAAAAGACAACTTTGCACAACAGATTCTTTTAATGTCTCTTCTCTAAAAACTGAATATATTTCAGACCACTTGTGGAGAAATTTTCCAGAGACTCTTCAACCCAGGGAGCAATTTGGAGGGACTTGATTTAATTAAGGATTAACGAGACTAATTGAGACAATTTGTTGTAATTTTCAGTGCCACCAAAAATCAATGAATTTTCCTTTCCCCAAGACGTTCAGGAGGGGGCGAGGGTGCACGTGACTTGCGTCGTAAGTAAAGGAGATTCTCCACTGAGGATATCTTGGCTTAAAGACGGAGGTCCCTTAAATAAAGGAGAAGTGGACACCCATCAAAGTGGCGAATTTGATCTCGCTCTCAAGATTCACCACGCTTCCCCAGCCCATAATGGGAATTACACGTGCGTCGCTAGTAACGACGCCGCTAATGCCTCGCGCACCGCACATTTACAGGTCCACGGTACGAATTTAGGGGTGCTTTTGTTACCACCGAACAATATCATCCTAGACACAATTTCATTTCGCCAATTCAAAGGTCTTTGATAAATGATCTTCCTGATAAGAAACCCTTTCTAGATTAAATTCGCCCCTTTTCCAACTTTTATTGTGCCGAATATAATAGCGTAAGGCTCTCGAAAAAGTCAAGTCCACATGTGATAAAAAATATACTTCATGCTGTTTCCAGAAAATAGAGAGCAATTTCTTATTCCAGTTATTACAGTCTTGATTCACAAGTCTCAGAATTGTTTTTTATTTATTTTGTGTTTAAAAGCGAAATATATATAATGACGGATGGACAGAGAAATCATAGTGAAAGCAAACAGCCAAAACGCGAAACGAAGAGCCCGGAGGTGATTTCACATCGCGTGCTGTGCCGACAACCAAAACCAGACACCAGACATGTTTACTCTCTAGAAAAACTATGAATTTCAACGCGTACAAATTTTTACACAGATATACATATATATCGGGGTATTATGTATCCGGCTTACACTCCAGTTCTCAATTATTCTCAAACGAGCGCCGTTCCTTCTCTTCTAATACCCAGAGGCAATGGGCACACTAGTCAACGTCTCCAGAAAAAAAATGTGGTATTACTCTCATTGTTTTCCTTGATAAAGGGAAGTTTAGGAATGGCTGAAAACCACATTTCATTTTTCAGTTGCATCGTTTTTTTCAGATGAGTTAGAAAGAAGAAAAAACTGAAAGCAATTACATAAGTAATTATGCCTTTGAAAAGGGTGCATATGAAAAACATTTTCAACATTTGTAATTTGCTGTAGCGAATCTCTCTGTAAGTTCCTGTCAGTAAATTCTCTAATACAGACAACAGCTATAAAAATATGTACAAATACAAACATGATATACACATTGTAATATTAAATATTAAATAACATCTGCTTAAGGGAATGTTCATAATTATTTAATACCAAAAGGAGACACTTTCTTTCACAAATAATGAACATAATTTTGATAATAAAAGCGAATTTCTCCTACGTGAAATGTAGCCCCAGAAAAAAAGAAGAAGAATAAAGTATGATTATGAAGGATATTAAAAAATATAACTATCCTTAGTGAACCTTCCCTTATGCAACATTAACGAGATCACGTCCAACGTACATTGTCACATAACATAATTATACTCTCTTCTTTGACACAGTGATACACTCAGGACACAGATGAGCACCACGAGACACACAAGCAGGATGCTGTTCGGCTAAAATATCTCTTCTTCCTCAAAAGACGTTTAATGACTCCCGCATCTTCCTCGGAAGCCTTTTCAAAGTCTTTTAATAACGTCGTAGCTATTGTCTTTGCTGCAGAATCCATCTGCGGCGTAGATTTCATAATAATCACCAATTATTCTTGTCTAGTGGTGGAAACGAATTTTTTTTTATATTTAAGTAAAGAGATTCAAATATTTGAATGGATATAATACATTTAACTCTCTTAACATCTCGAAATGTAAAGCACGAAACTTTCCCAGCAGAGAATTTTCTTTCGATTGAATGCTTTTGTCGACAGAGTTCATGTGAAAGTTTTTGATATAGAACACCAGAGGAACATCTTGCACATTTTACAAAGGACCAGGAATCTTCAAATTGGATGAAAACTAAACTGATTTCCAACTCTCACGATTCGGTCGTTTCTTGTCCGTTTCAGTTCCACCAAAGATAGCCGAATTTAGATTTAACGACGACCTTCAAGAAGGGGTACGCTCTCAGGTGACCTGCATGATCGAGAAGGGCGACCCGCCATTCACGATTACGTGGTCAAAGGATGGTGAACCGATTCCAAATTCTAATTTCGGTCTCTCTGGAATGGCTCCCAATTCTAAACTGGGTCAGACCCCTGGTTTGCGAGTTACCAGCATCGATGCTCATTCCAGTACCATAATAATCGAACGAGTCACAGCCGCACATACAGGAAACTATACATGCGTTGCTCGGAATTCGGTGGCCGAAGTTTTTAGGACTGCCGAATTAATCGTTCGTGGTAAAGTAAAATCCGCGATTAAAAAAAAAAAACTAGGCTGTTCACGATTTTCGCACCTTTATCACTTTTTCACCTGTCGCAAATTGAGAGCCTCGAGGGATAGCATGAGCGAGCAAAAAAGCCAGCAATGTCGATTTTTCACTTCGCACAAGAGCACAATCGCCATGCACTGGCACTTTGCACTCTATAAATGGTCTCGATTCAATTCATTTTGTAGAATTTTCCTAATATTATGATATTTAAGTATGTAATAATATTGTTGTACTAATATAATTATTATTGCAGCATAATATTTGGATAATTTTACAGCTGAAGGGAATCAAGGCCTAACAAGATTTTTACGCACTAAGCACATCGCACAGCAAACTTACCGCTTGCGTATTTCCATTTTCCATCAAATACTCTCTTCAAAATCCGAAATCAATATCTCAAGTATTAGCCTACGTGCCCACAAACAGAACGCAGTACAATTTTTCCCGTTTCGAAATTTGTAATATACAAATCAAAACTCTGAATTAGTTTTTAAATCTCCAAATAGATTTTGAGTAAAATTTTAAATATAAAATGTATTGAATTTCAAAGAACACATTCCAGCTTAAAAATTTCAAATATTTCAGTTTAAATTGTTATCTTAATTTAAAATATTATTTCATTCGAAAATTAAGCTTCTGGTATGTAGAGACTCAAACATAACTTTTGAAATATGTCAAATGCCTCTAAAATTATGTGAAATTCCTGCGTATTAGCGTGGGAAACAATAAAATTAATCCTGTCCTCTCATCCTTTCACGTTTCGCATGACACACAACCAGCACTCAAAACTTTCACTAGCATTATTCACTAACTCTTGGATGTCGGCATTATTATTTTGTCGTCTATAGGCTCTGATTTTCAGAAAAGCTCGCACTCTGTCACAATTGGCGCATAAAGGCTATTTGGTAAAAATGTCCGCACAGCACTAATATGTCACGCTATTGATTCCTTGTATCAAATTTATCACCTGGCACATATCAATTCATTTTTTTTTTGTTACACGTGCGCCCCAAACGCCTACGTTTTTTCAAGCACATATTTCCTTTGGAACTACGCTAAAAAAAGTTTCACATTTTTTTTCACTTCACCATTGGAATCTGTCGAATTTTAATTTAGTTTTATATTGATATTGCATTTTACAAGATTCTAAAGCATTAAAGGTCTGCAGGAAGTTAATTGTACATTTGGATAATAAAAGCTTCTTGCGTAACTTGATTCAATTCCAGAGAAATAAATTCCAGCTTGCATAACGATCTCTCCTTCCCTTATTTTCTTTGATGTAAATTACGTAATATATTTTCGAATATTATCGAAGCGAAGAAATCCCTGAAAATATTTTTTATAATTTCATTAAAAAAGGCACTTTTTAGTTATGCTAATGCCTCAGCACTTGCCCTAAAACAAGGAAACATCAGAAACAATAAAAACCCACGCTATTATCCAAGTTTAAATTGAAATTGTCTTTCAATTAACGTCACTTAATTTGAAAGCGAGCTAAGTATCGATCTAGACACTTCAGACGTTTCGTTTGAAGTCGAAGCATTTCCGATACACGTTTTCTACTTTCTTTTAATTAGAGTTTCTGATGCTTCCAGCAAAGTAGTTGCTACAACTTAAAAGCGTTAAAATAGTAAAACTTCTAATGAAAACACGACTTTCCCAACAGTACCGCCTAAATGGGTGATGGAGCCTCAGGATGTTCATGCACCTGAAGGCATGTCAAGATTAACTCTGCACTGTCATGCTGATGGTTTTCCACCCCCTGTAGTAACATGGCGCAGGGGAAGTGGAAAGGGACCTGGAAATTATCATGATATCATGAACCATGAGCACTCTCAAGATCTTAGTATGCATACTAATGGGTCTCTCGTTTTTGGAAGGGTGCAGGAAGGTCATGAAGGATATTATCTCTGTGAAGCCGTCAATGGAATTGGGGCTGGCTTGAGCAAATTGGTCCACTTAACTGTTAATGGTAAGCAATATAGGATTTACTAAAGGAGAATATACAAGTAAATGAAAATTTAGCTGTTAACTTCATGTTTTTTAAAAAATGCATACATTTATGTATGCAATATACAATTACAATATAACATTCGAAATTTGCATAAAATCTTTAAGTCAAACAAGTTGAACTCAATAAGAACAAACTGTAACTCAATGAAAAAGAATTGAGACGACTTGAATTGAGCTTTTCTTCCGAAGACTGGAACAATTATCATGCAAAGTTATTTTAATTTAGTCATATCAAAATTCATAGAGTAAGTTTAGCAATACTGGTTGCAGCGCCAGCGCATTTTAAAGAGAAGCACCGGAACCAGACAGCACGCTTAGGGTCAAACGCTTCATTGAGATGCGACGCAAAAGGTGATCATCCCTTGAAGATCGTCTGGAGAAAAGCTGGATCTCTGCTTGAACCAGCTGTCTCGGATTACCGTTATACGGTAAAAGAGCTGAATACCACTGACGGAGCAGTGAGCAATCTTGAACTTATCGGCACAACGAGGGAGGATAGCGGTCGATATTTTTGCATGGCATCAAATGCTTATGGACGAGATGAAATGACGATGCACCTTTATATTCAAGGTACTCTAGCTTCATGCATTTTAATCCAATGCGACAAACCCTCCAAGAATTTTAATACCCGCGATCCTGATGAAAAGACAAAATTCTTTTTTAAAAACACCCTCAAAGTTGAAGCTTTTCTGCATTTTAATATCAGTCTCGTCTCATTAAAATCTCCATAATCTTATTTTGTTTATTATTGTAAAAAATATCTTATTCAATTGCAGAGCCTCCAGACTTTCCGAAAAATTTGCGAGTTATTGATAAAGGAAGTAGATTCATCAAATTGGGTTGGACCACTAGTCAAGATGGGAATAGTCCAATCACCAAGTATATCATTGAGTACAAGATTGAAACCGGTACTCCCTCATTTTATATATAAATTATTTATCAATGATAATAAACGATAGATAATACTAATTCTGATTTTTCTTGTTTAGAAGTATGGCATGATCATACTTTTCACACTATCATCCCTGGAAACGAAGTTCAAGGACATGTTGGTAGATTACGACCAGCAGTGACGTATCAGTTTCGAGTCTTTGCTGAAAATGACTTAGGCAGGAGTCAAGCAAGTGATGTCAGTTTCCATAAAACACTTAATCAATCGTTAATAATAATCATACAAACTACTAACAATACTAAGAAGAAATTATGAATAAATTCTTTCAGGTATTGGATGTAACAACGGATGGAGAAAAACCTGGAGGTCCTCCTCGAAATCTGAAGGTGGATCCTGTTAGTTCAACGGAATTTAAAGTAACGTGGGACCCACCTGATCATGACTTATGGAATGGAGAAATTTTCGGTTACCATGTAGGATACAAAGAATACAGGTACATTTATTACTGTTACTATCAAACCAATACCTTTCGTTATATCACTTTTTTTTATAGAGAGGACTCACTACATAGATTTCGAAAAAGAAAGATACTAACAAGTGATTGTTTTCAGATTGGCTGCTGAGCAGTATACCTATCAAACAGTTGAAGGTCGAATATCATCAGCAAGTCTTGCCTTGGGATTGGCTCGAACTTCAATGCCTGGTCGATCCTGCCACTTAACAAATCTGAAAAAATTTACTCGATATAGTGTTGTAGTTCAGGCTTATAATGCCTTAGGTCAAGGGCCTATGTCTCCAGAAACTGTTGCAACTACCCTAGAAGATGGTACGGCATCATTTCGTTTAATTCATATGATATACTTTAATTTTATCTGCAAGTCTTCCAAACTTTCAACTTAATTCTTTCATTGATTAAATCATTGCAGTTCCAAGTAGTCCACCACAAGATGTTCGATGTACTGCCCTTTCATCCCAATCCCTCCAAGTATCATGGGATGCGCCACCAGACTCGAGCTTGAATGGAATCTTGAAGGGTTACAAAGTCATGTGGGAGAATATGGATCTCCTGGCGGAAACTACGAAATCAAAAACGAAGCTCACAACGGCCTTGACAGTTGTCATAGATAATTTAGAAAAACATGCAAATTATTCCATTCAGGTTTCGGCATACACAAGAACTGGAGATGGAGTAGCATCGACTCCTATTTTTTGTGTGACAGAAGAAGACTTGCCGGAAGTGCCGGCGGGTATTAAAGCAGTTGCGAGTTCCAGTAATTCCATCATAGTATCTTGGCAGCCGCCACTGAAAAGTAATGGCATTATCATGTCTTATAGTGTTCACGTGCATGGACCGGAGGGAAAGTGGTACCGCAGAGCTTTACCACCTCATCAAACAAGCTATCAGGCTGAGAATTTGACTAAGAGGAATCAGTACGAATTTAGCATCGCTGCGGTAACATCAGTTGGAGAAGGACCCAGAACTCCATCTGTTACTATTTCACCTTCCGGCGAAGGTAGGTTTCTTAAGTTAGACTTGATGATCACATGGTAAATAACACATGCCCTTAATTTGATTCAGTTCGAGCAGCGATATTTTCATTTGGAACGACCCTCGTGGTGCCTTGGAAGAAGGACGTAACGTTACCATGTCAAAGCGTCGGAAAACCGGAGCCATCGATAATCTGGAAGCAGTGGGGAGAGATGGTAAAACCATCCACGAAGGTCTCAATGCAACCTGATGGGTCGTTACAGATAACGGATCTGCATAGAGAAGATAGTGGAAATTACACCTGTCTGGTTGAAAATCGTCATGGCTCAGATCAAATCACACATCGTTTAACCGTCCAAGGTACGTAAGGCTAGATCAGTTAACCGAAGGGTGTTTGCAAAACTGAATCAATCACTTACAATCCTTCTATATTCGCAGTTCCCCCCGCTGTACCACTTCTTCATGCTACAAGTTCCACAAGCAACTCTATAAACGTTCAATGGAAAAGTGGAGATGATGGTGGAGCACCAATTAGGGGTTACATACTTCATTACAAACGCGAATTTGGTGAATGGGAAGAAGTTCGAGTTTCGCATGAAATAAACAGCTATCTTTTATCCCAACTTTGGTGTGGAACAGATTATCAGATATTCCTTACAGCTTACAATAGAATTGGTATGGGTTCTCCAAGTGAAATAGTTAAATCCACGACTGAAGGCTCTAAACCAGCAGATGCTCCTGCAAATGGAGATAGATTTATTACAGTTAATGTTTCTTGGATCATTCTTCATCTACATATGTGGAATGATGGAGGGTGTCCTATCACTTTCTTTGAGTTGGAGTATAAAAGAAGTGGTGAGGAACTCTGGACTCTTGTTTCTAATAATATTGAGGTATGTATGTTATCCTATTTGTTTTTACAGATGAGAAACTATCATATTAAATTGTTATAACATTGCAGGTACAAAAGACTTATACACTTAGTGAATTGCAACCGGGAACAAGCTACGAAGTCCGAATAAGAGCACACAACAATGCAGGTTCCTCGGTAGCTGAATATAAAATAACGACTTTACAACCACACAGCAGTTCCACAGTACCTGCGATCGAAATCGATCATTTTATTCCGCAGCATACACCTGTATACTCGGATTTGAAACTTATTGTACCTTTGGTGTTGAGTTCGTTTGCAGTTATCGCTGCTGCTGGGGCTGTCTTTTACTGTTTTCGAAAACGTAAGCATCTTCAATAATTATTCATGAGATCTTCTTCAGTTGCACTTGAACTAAGTAACATTTTCTTCCTTCTCTACTGATGGTCGTTAAAAAGTAAAGTAGGCTAGTTGATTTCCGATAGTTGAGAATTGATGAAGAAAAAAACTAATTTTTTGATGAACCTTACTTGCTAGTATTGTTTGCAAGTAACATTTGTAATGCAGGGCCTTTGATGGGTGACCTAGGAAGTCTTCATGATGCACAGACAGCAGCTGCCTTAGATAATAAACAGAATATGGAACAACGTGAACAGTATTATGCAACTGTACGAAAACCCCTTCGATCACCAATTCACGAAATGGGTACTTTGGAGAGGATACCAGGTGAAATTAGTAAATAAAGATTCATTTCATAATAATTTTATAATATTGAGTATTTTTCCATGGAATATAGAGTCTAGATTGTTAGATAAGAAAATTGCGTCTTTTATTCACTGTGATTAATTCTTTTGTTTACTAATTGATTACAGAGTACTCGGAAGATATTTATCCCTATGCAACATTCCAGTTAAAGGAAAGCGTACCTGCGGGTGGCGATAGTCGTTGTGACTCTGCTGCCCCACTTCAAACTTTTGTCTATCATGATCCGCGGTTATCAGCTGCTGACACACTCCAGTTGCGAGAGGTAATTAAAGATTATCAATTCAGTATTTATCAGCAAGTGCCTGGATAAAATGCTGTAGTTGCATGTCTTTCATCATCTGAGAACATCGTAGAATATGAGAGAAAGCAAAATAAAAGTATAAAATGAGAAAATAATTCTCTACTTTTTAATTAAATGAATCTGGCGAATCTTCAGATTTTATCTATAAACTAAAATAAATAATTCTTCTTCTAATTAAAGACTTTTTTTAGAATTTATGTTAAACTTTCTGTCACTGTTTTATGCACAGATGCATGCATTGCACAAATGTAGAAAAACACTAAGATTGATATAAAATTTCCAACTTTAAATCAGAATTCTCATATGGGAGAAGGTAAACCCAAGATTAAATATCACTTGCAAATTTTATGGAGATCATAGGCATTCATAGTTTTGAATATAGAATATACAAAAACGAAGTTAGAATGGAGATGAATTCTCAAATCGAGGTTTATATAAAGTTCCACCTGGATCTTGTTAGTAATGTCTACATTTCATCCAGTTAATTATTCATTCTTCCGAGTTTTAGTTTCACATTAATAAACCCCAGAAGAGATAATACGAGGTAGGGAATAGGATATCAGTCAGAACCTAGTAAATATAATACGTATAATTCTCCTAGAATATTCATATCACCAATTCTCAAATTTGGGTTCTGGCTGAATTTCATATAGGATTCTTTTCATCTATTATTATATTATTTTGAAAAAGAGAAGTATTTCATTTGACTTGGCTCTATCTGGATTCTGAGACCTGATGATATTCAGGTACGTAAAGTCGCGAAGCGATCATTCGTACCAATTCAAAAAAATCGAATGACCTTCATATATAGTTCCAAATATTATTAAACTAGTCTTTCATAACATGAGTTAAATAGTTCGCTATTTTTGCGAGTAGAAAATAAATTCGACTATGATTTGTTATATATTAGCATTGCAACCAATCATTGCGCGACTGCTGGTCCCTCTTGCTTCCTTTTCGCAAATATGTTCATTTACAGCAATACAGGAAAAAAGTTACTTCAAGATGATTCAAAAGTTATTCAAGTTCACCTGCAGAAAGTATTTTGGGTTGCATGGTAATTTGAATGTTCTTTGGATCATTTGGAAGCCACGTTTTTCCTTGAATTATTGCTCAATCAGTCATGACTCGAACGTTCATCATTGAATCCAATAAAATTGAATCAACCAATTCCGTCTGATTGCAGTCGGATTGCAACCGGTACACTAAGGTGCGCGGAGGCCGTTCGTCCTCTGCGCCTTTGCATAAAACGCACAAGACCAATCAGGGAAAGTCCGAGTCGGAGGAGTACGACACCCTGGGCTCGGACAGCGACACGGAAGTCGGGACCAGCAGCCGAACTGAGTCTTCCAATCACCTCGTCGATTCGCATCTTTCGGCCTCTGCAGCTGCGGCTGACGCGCGTGTTCACAGTACATAATTATTAATTACATTCACAGATAATTATCTTTTTCATCGATTATCATTTTCATAGGCAATTCAATTTTATTCAATAAAAATTAGCTTACAGATTGAGACTTGAAAGTAGGAATTCACGCTAAAGGGAAAGAAATTAAAGTAGGAATTCATAGATCCAGGTTTAGGAGAAACTTTGCCAGTCAAAGGAAGCCTGAAGTAATTTTTAGATATAGCCTAAGAAATTTGAATCTCTTGAATTTTTTTCCTGAAAGAAATAAATTTAAATATTTGAATATTGAGATTAAATTGTTAATTTATTGATTACTCAGGAATGATTTACTTGAAATTTAGAGGTACTAATTATGGAAAATCATTTTTCAGACTTCCTGTACCATGGACCAGAATCTAGCACGTCTACAGAACCCTCACCGGTTTTTGAGAGAAAATCGTTTCCTGGAAGGGGACGACCCAAGTACGTAAAATCCTTTGAAATTCCTTAAAATTACTGGAAATCTCTTGAGTGTAAATTTGAAAATAAAAATATTTTTGCAGGGTGTTACAGTTGGCGCGTTATACCAGCGAGGAGGCCCGGTCAATCTTCGGGATCAACGGGTCTGGCCATTCCAGGCACCAGTCGAGCTCTGTCTTCCGGGAGCACCAGCAGCAGGAGCGCGACGGATCGGGATTGTTCATCCCCAAATTGGATCCACCCTCGGGTTTCTCCGACGCGCATGAATTGAGCGAGGCCGAATGCGATTTAGATCGTGGACGAGGTGGTCAACGAAATCTTCGTGACTTTATTATCGCAGTGTAAATAAAAATGATTGTAAGCGTGTTTTATCGTGAATTATCACTGAATTTATTACATAATTCATTTCGAATTACATCGACTTAAGCAGAATTGACACTCAACTGCCACTAGCAAGACGCGCAAAGCGCGGAACGTGCTCAGTCATCATACCTAATTGTATGTACTTCAAAATCTCTGATAATCGCGCGCCAAAAAGTTGTCTTGTTGATATATCGTATACTTTATAATATATATGTACATTGTTTAATACGAGATTCGTACACTTATGTTTCAAACGATTTTAGAGATTGTTTATATTCTATTTACTTTGTAAAATAATATACACAAAAATAACGAATTGCGATTTGAATATACATTTGGGTTTCTTTATTGTCGATGTTTCCTGAAATTCCTTTAATTAATTTTCTTTTATTTCCTATCACTTCATGTAGTAAATTATCAGTTACAATATCGTTCAAATTAATTTTAATTCAAGTTAAAATATAAAATATAGTACCTAAATCGTATTTGGTATTTGGTCTTTACAAGAATGCATAACAAAAACTCACAATTTTCCTGATTGAAGTTTGTGACCTTCCAATATGGAAAGTCACAAGAACAGAAAGTTTTTGATTCTAGAATATCTATTAAAATATAATCACACAATTGTAATATACAACTTTAGACGTCTGTATATCTTGGATATGTTTTACAACACGAAATACAGATTTTTTTATAATTCTATATTCTGGAATGACCTAATTCTCTAATTTTATTTAATTTTATCTATCAGTGCTCAAAAATTAATGTAAATCTAATTTTTGGACCATTTTCATATTCCTAATATCGCAGATTCAAGACACAACCTGCCATCCTGTATGACTTATAGTTTAACATTCAGACTTCCTGCGATGAAAAATAAATAAGCGCTGTTCCTAATTTTGATATCATCCCGAACCTTTTATATGTTAATTATCATTTTCATCTTTTTTCACGCAATATTAATTAATTAATTATATTAGTTAGGTGAATCAGCTCCTAGTTGGTTGAGGAAGATTGCAAATGGCATTATGCACTGGCATGGCAACCCAACCAGCAACAGCAATTCCTATGGCATCTGCAAGAGATGCTATCCCCATAGAAGGTTCGTTATCTTCTGGTGGAAGCTAAAAAAAATGATTAATTTGATTTCAAGTGTATATACAAAAATAAATTTAGAATAAAAAGTGTTTAATTCAATTTTTTTACCTCTTTTGACATTCTGTAAAAAGTATTAACGTAGGCTCCACCACCAAGAAGCCCTTCCCATAATACAAGAATGAAGACGATCCATATGTTGGGAATGTAGTAGTATAACGTCTCGAAAAGTAGTATTATGACATTTGCAAACTGAAAGAAGAGAAATTGACAGTAATACTTTGATCTATTTTTAATTGAAGAATTTCTGATTTGATTGAATAGATCAATGTTGAACGAAGCTTCGATTAACCTCGATTAATCTTCTCTGATTTGATATTTCGATCTACATCGCAGAAAGAATTGCGTGCTTTTATAACTGAGATTTCCAAGTATTTTTCTAGAAATAAACTTTTCTAGAAGTAAACTTTGCTAGACATAATATGAGATTGAAATGAAAATTGTAAATAAAACTCTTAAGTTTTCCTGTGTTGAATTTCAGCATTATGATTATAAAAGCGAATTATCACGATACATGTATAATTATCATACAGAAATTACACGATCTATTAATGACACGGAAAGTGATATCACTTCTTCTTTTGCTGGTTCGCAAGTCCACAGCAATAATAATCTTCTTATCATTCTTTATTCTCTATTGATCTTTCCTTACTTTGTATATTATCAAAACATTTAGTTACTCACCTGTAATACTGCCATGATCCAAATTTTGTCAATAGTGAAAAATACTGCAGAAGACCTTGATATGAAGACTCCGATTTGATAATCGACTTGAAGCCAACGATATTGAGCATCATGTTCTAGCCAAATTTTATCAAACTGAATCAGTTCATGCTAAAAATTAGGCAGTTATAGGATTAGTTCCTTAATCATGAATATAATTTAAGAATAAATATAGTTTTTCATGCGGAAACAAAAATTACCAGTCCTTGGTTGATGAAGTACTCAAAGAAGTAAACTAAGCCGAGTGGAATCATGAATTTCATGAGTCTGGGTAGTAATTTTATCTTTTGAGAGAAGGATTTTTCTGGAACTTTAATCATTTGTTCTTGACTTCCAATTCCATTTGTGAATGGCATCATAGGTTGAGCTGGGTGAACCAAAATCAACCAAAAGGCGATGGCTTGCAATATTGGGACAACGAGCATTAATAAAAGTGTGTCCCTTGTGCTCAAAAATGTTTTCAATCCAGCATAAGAAACTGCACCAAAAATTCCTGCTCCACCGGTTCCAGATGACCAAGCAGAAATAACGTGCCTATAATTAAAAATTAATTAATCAGAAGTTTGCTTGTAATTTTCAATATTTCTGAAATAAAGAAATAAATAAAAATAAAAACTTTATAAATAAACTTACTTGTTAAATCTACTACTGTAACTCAGTAATGTAGTCTCTCCTAGACCAGAAGAAATTGAAGTTACAACAACGCCTAAAATTACAAGAACACTTGAATTCCCTAGTCCCACCAGCAAAAGTCCTGCAGCTGAAAATAATACACAGCTAGCCAACCGTAAACTGAAAAATGATAAAATTATATAAATCAAAAATACCAAATCACCGATCAATGAAAATGAAAATGGTAGTTAAACAATCATTTTTTTCTAACTTTTAATAATAGGGGGTTTCTTTTATTTCAATTCTTATTAATCGTTATTGAAGTATTTTTCAGTTCGCTTTCCTCATTTGCTTTGTTGCTCATCTGTTCCCTCAAAATTCATTTTATTTTAAGAACTGTGTCAAGTCTAACAAAAATATGCGACATTATGTCTTAAACAACTTTTTCTTGGAATAATATTATTCTGCAGACCTTGGTATTTGTTATTGAACTTGTCATAAAAAATATGCACCTGAATTATTTTATGAGTACCAAAATTTCTCAATAAAGTAAAAAATTACCTTTTACTTCCTCTACTGATATTGAAATAGTTAAACTCCATTATCATTAGATAATCCTAATTTTTAAAACATTTTAGCTATTTCAATATTTACCTGTGAGCATATCATATCTCATAACTCGCGAAAACAGCTTTAATATACATCTTATCAATGGATGAATAAGTCTTACAATTATGAGCAAAAGCGAGAAAAATATGATTGCAGTCTATTAAGATGAATCGAAATGAGATGAAAAATGCAACTCTAGATGTCAAACCAATAAATGAATAACTTTCAAGAAAGTTTACAATTAATTCAAAGAAAAAGAAGAATATTTTCTCGTAAATTATTAAAGGAAACAGGTTGGTCGATTTACCTTTGAGAGTTGGATAAGTTTATTTTACAGTTACTTCAATAGCAACCAACTTCTAAAAATCTTCCTCAAAATTTCTGTTCAGCTCAGAGAGTTTCTGTTAAAAACGATTCAATAATTATTCCAGCTAATGCCACGAGGATTAAACTTTTATATTTAAATTTCAAACTAACATAGAACTTCTCTAAATTGAATTTGGAAATAACTTTATGATTTTCAATATTAGATGTACTACATCGTAAAAACTACAATACAAGTAGAATGAAGTGACATGTTTTAGGAAACATTATACTTATTATTTTTTATCACACTTACTGGACATGAAATGGTAAGAATGAAAATACCAATTTTACAATCAGACACGGTAAAATATCAGCCAAAAGTATGGCCCCCGTAGAAATAGGATTGCATGCTCTTATATGTTCTCCATTCGTCTGATTGTGTAAATTTCCTTCAGGAATTGGTTCAGAATCGCCATCCTAAAAAGAAAAAATTTCTTGAGTGAATGATATCTTAAACTATTAATATTATATCTAATCTAATTATGACACTAAACGAAAAAGTCACGCGACAATTTTTCATATATGTACATTAAAACAGTTTGAGTTCATAATGATCATAAAAGTGTGCTTTCTTCACTTATCAATAAGAATTTCCGTCGGCGCCAAGTAAGATAAAAATAATTAAAATATAGCATTTTGTCATGGGTCATTTGATATTTAATGGCAAATTAAAATATTTAGATAATAATAGTGGAGGTCAGTTAGGCTATCTAACAATAAGTTTATATCTATAATCTGCAAAATTAGCTTAATCGAATGGAACAATACTGGTAGAAATTTAAATTCGGTTCAATATTCTTTTCTCTTTTATTATGATTACAGTTCATATTTCTGCAAACTATTGCTTCATTGCATTCGTAATCAGCCGAAGGTCGTAACTATAATTACAGTCTGCTTTGCACTTATACGTAATAGATAAAGCATAGAATATGTTTTTTTTTTTTCATGGAAATTCTTGCAGTTCATTAACGCTTGCTTGGTTTCCAATATTCAGTAACAATAACTTATGTTTTAAAAAAATGTTTAATTCTCTGGTTCCTTTTTAATACTGAAAAATACGTTTTTTCATCAGAAAGAATATTTTCGAAATACTATAATTTGAGGCAATTTAAGTGCAAGAACATGTAATAAATCCTGTCGTAAAAAGTTAATCTGGGTGTCCATGCTCATTTCCGTCCCTGATATTTGAAGGATATAGCAAATAAGAGAGGCTAAATGGACGAATACGAGAGAAATATACGGGAAATGAATATAAATGTGCATTGTGCTCGGATAAGCATTTTGATTTGAGATGAAGGTTTAATATCTCGTCACAAATTGGAGGAGGCTTAATTTTTCATCATTTCTCTATTCAAGGAATAAATTATTTCAATTAATTTCATTTGATTTATTATTTATTGATTGACTTCATGATTTTAAGGACTCAAATTGTAGAAATATTATGTAAGTATTATTACATCTGTGAAATTGGAAAATCTGACCTTGACCCGATCATGCATTCTTAAAAGCGGAACTCTTGATGAATACTAATGATCTTCCTGCAAGGTTAATAGGAAACTTTGCAGTTAGAACAAGAAAATTCAATGACCTGCTAGAAACGTTGACATTGAGTCGACTCTAAGGACACTTAGTACAAATGAAATGAGATACGTGAGAGATATGATCAGTCATTATGAATTTTCTAAGAATGATAATTTTCATATTTCATTGGGAACAGAAAAATTATGGGCACTTTGCATCAAAAAGAATATTCAATGTCATGAAAAAAAAATAAATATTGCAATGTTCATTCAGTGTTTATCATCACTGCTATTTGGAAACTATTTTCTTTTCAGTTCAGATTAGAGCTCGATTGTTTTCTCTCTGGAATGTGTGGAAAAAATTGATTTTATGACGTAGATTAGAAAAACAGAGAATATAATGCAGTAGAACAAGAATGTATATTGTATTCATTACATCCTGAAAAGTATTATATAATTTAATAACGTTTTTGTCTGTAGCTAGAAAGATGAAAATGGAAAAATTGAGGTTTGTTTAGCGTTTCTTTTTAAATGAAAAGTATCGTTAATAAAAAGAAGTTTGCCTTCTATTTATGTGTTTGGTCGTAAAGTTTATGACACATATTTAAACTAGACAGAAGCATGAAAGACAATTTGATGATTGAGTGTTTTTGTACCGATTTATGTGATATGTATGTATATATGTAACCAGTTTTCAATTTTCAATCAATTGAGACTCTTTGACTGATTTATACTCTGTGAGATTTATATAATTTACTTTGCTATTAGTAATCGGATACAACATTTCCAAGATTGAAGTCCGATAATAGCAATAATTTTATTCTTCCCTTTTTGCGTTGCGACTTTGCGTAAGCTTTCATTTAAATAATATTTTGATCTAGACTGTGAATTGAAGTAGCACAAATGTACATGTAATGTATTTTCTAAATGGTTTTACGTATTTTCTATTATTGCTCAAGACTGAAAGACGATGAAGTATTAAACATATCTTATCAGTAAAACATTATGAAACAATTTTCTTAGTAAAAATAAAATATGGAATTTTTCAAAATTTTCTATTAAAATCGATCCTTTTGAATTTTCTACAATCCTTTTCGTCTACCTTCTTTTTATATTATCAATAATCTTATAATATAAACATTCTTTAACGTACTTGAACTCATTTGAAAAGTGAAACTCCATGGAGTTTCAATTTTAAAAAAAAACTTCAGTGATGTTTGTAAGAATGTCCGAATACATTAAAAATAATAGTTTAATTTTACAATTATTACGAATAATTATAGTCAAAGATGGAAGTTACAAATGCCACATTTGCATGATAAAATTATATAACTATAAATCTACCTGTGGATTTAGCTCTAAAAATGAAATATATACTCACAGAAAAATTTGCCGTGAGAATATCGTGAGCAGCACTCAGCATAACAACGTAACCATAATTATTCGCCAACCCCAAGATCCAAAAGGCCAACAAATCCCTCCATCTGGCCTTCTTCTTCAGCCTGTCTTCCTCATCAATTTTACGTTTTATTTCCGTCACAGTCACCAAACCCTTCGCCATTGTCAGATCCAGAAAAGCACAATTTAATCTGAAAAATCACCAGACACTCTTCTTCTTTATATTTTTTTCTTCCTCTCCTTTCTATATCCTTTTAATTAAAACCCTCCTTTCAATTTTTGCGCATAAACTCAACTTTCATGCTTCACTTACGCGATAACTGTTTACTGATAAAAGAAAAAGACGTTAAACGTGCAAACGCCTCCAAATATTTTTTCAGCCACGAGAATGTTTAGATTATCCTTTACGCGATCCTAACGACAAAATGAGTATTCTTTGCTTAATCTCGTGGTATTAAGAATAGCTGACTTTGTATTTACTAATTTTGTCACTTCTTCATGCGGAGATTCGTGTAAAATGCTTATTGTCCGTTTCCTTATTGACTTCTCTCTTTTTTTAAAAGAGAGAACGAGCGGAACAAGACACGTGGTTTCGTGTCAAAGCTGCTATATGAAAACGTCAAAAGAACAAGCAGAGACAATTATGCTGAGGCGATGTTAATGAGTCTATTCGCGAATTGCAGAACCTGTCATGCGAGTCACCAAGTGAACGTGTTACTGCGGCGTTTCGCTTTGCTCTGCTCTAATCACACCGAAAGTCTCGTCTTCTGGGGTCGGAAAGCTGAAAGTGCCCTTGAATGAAATAGATAAATGTGCGTAGTGTACAGACGCGATGTGGTAATGGGAGGCACGACTTAAGACACAATCGACAGTGATGACTTTAATGATATCGAACGCGAGAATCGAAGACGCACGTGCTTTTTACATACAGGGATTTGATTACGAAACTTTCTCACTTCACTTTCACTTCACTCTCGCTGACAAAACAATTATTTTAATTGTTTATCCGCATTGATCCCTTGAATTGTTTTTCAGCGAACTGAAAGTGGAAGTGAAGTGAGAGTCGCGTAATCGAGTCCCAGATTTATATTTGAATGTTTCATATTTCATTTGATTGGATGGCCTCCCACACTTAGAATATGTCATACCCTAAACGAAAAAATAACTGTTATTATGATTAATTGTAAATTAAGTGTAAAAATAATCACTAGATCTAGAATCTTCTAAAATTTAAGCGCGACCTGTGTTCAATATGGAATCATATAACTTGGAATCAAGTGAAGTAAATTTGTACCGAGTTGTCTATGTATACATGTCTTTAGATAAATTATGAGATAAAAAATCAATTTGCAAATAAAAAATAAGTTTTGATTAATGATTAGATTGTTCTATGCAGAAAATGTTTTTTTCCATGTAAAGGCAAGTCAATGTCGGATACATTTTTCAGATGTTTATGAATGCGAACCAATTGACAGAAGTGTGTTAAATTGATACAGATTATCTTTTATTATTCCTCCAGTAGCGTTATCATTGTGTAAAGTTTGTTAAATGAAATTATCAGCATAACTCTAGACGATGTGGACAAGCTTATAGGGAAGATTAAACACCTTTAGAATAAAGAACTTGAAACTGTCGTGCCTTTCAATTTTTCCACTGGAGAGAAAAGTATTGTTTAAAACTAGTTCTGAATATTTGTTTTGATAGATTTGTATGATGATAGCATGAAAGAAACAATATCACAATGTATTTATCGAAATTGAAAAGCGTTTGAATTCGAAAATAAATTAAAGATGCAATTAGTTACCAAACACTGCATTTATGCAATTCTTTGACACAGAAAATATACGTTTCTAAATCTTATCTTCTCATTTTCTACTCTCATAAAAATGTCAGAAAAACACGATAAACATATTCTTTCAACTGATTCTGAATATACTGAGTGCGATCGTCACTCAGGCGGAATTCCTATATAGCAATAAAGAAAAATGATTACGTGTTTGAAAGAGTAAACCAAAAAATATAAGTAGATGAAACGTTATAATTTTTTTATATTACATAGCTTAAATTTTGATGATTCTAAAAATTCGGATTGACCAATTCAGCTGAGAAGTCTGCAATTGTAGATTTAAAAAAAGTATTATTTATCTGGATTTGCAGACTGTTTTTTACTTCAAGAAAGCCGGGAGACATAAATTACTGATACTTGGAAAATAGTTGTTCTTTGAATTTCCTGTACATGAAAGAAATATGTGATGCAAATGCGATTTATCGCCTCTACAATCTGATGTATGTTTTTTCAAAGACATTTTGACATTCACCATTCATTATAAGCAACAATTACCAAACAATAAACATTACAGATCTACAAATTTGTTTACACTTTAATTAATTAAACCTATTGCTCTGAATTAATAAAATTATATTTCTATATGTTTCCCTCTTCAGTTTGATATATAAAGATACAATTATTTCTATCTCGGAAAAATATACAATACTAAAGCAAAGAAATAATAAGTATGTCAGTTTCTCTTGCTTATCATTTTTTATCATGGAAAAAGTAGAGCATAAATAGCAGGTAAATAATCCAATTTTGTCTATGAATAGTATAATTTATAATCTAGTGAAGAAATAGGAATTTACTGACTGAAGATAATTCAGTTGTCTTTATTTTTCAGAGAATATAATTTTTTTTCAAGAAAAAAATGTACTTGTATTTATTTCTTACTGTAGTTTATTTTTTTCTTGTTGTTTATTGAAATTGTTTATAATTAAAATTAACAGACGGTAAATTATCGACCGAACTTTCGAAATTTCCAGCTGCGTTTAAAATTGCAGACACGGGAATTTGAAACCATTGAATCATTTCTCATGTCGGTATACAAAGAAAATTCTCCGTCGTTAAAGTAGTTTGCATCAATAAATTTTCACAATTTACTTCATATAAATAAACTATGAAAAATTGAAAACGGAGGAGAAATATGGATATAACAATCAAAAATAAAACTTGTTCTTAATATAAATATTTAATGCACTGGGAATTAACAATTCAAATTTAAAATTAAAAATACTGTAGATTGCATGAGATACATACACTGGCATGCAGTTTTTTCTACATAACAACTACGTAATATTTCCATACCATTCCAGTTTTTCATCTAATAATCGTAATATCAATCTTTTTCAATCTTAAACATAACACTTTTTTCAATCGAGAAGCTTGTATGCACCTACACGACATAAAACATAAAACATGAATTAGAATCAACATAAAATGTGATATTGATTGTACTCACCTTTAGACTACAACTTAATTCCCAAAATCGTCTTTAGGAAATCAAATAAATGTTTAAAAACGAATTTATTTTGATATTTTCCTTGATCACGTGATTAGCATTACTTTGGCTTGCTGGTATTTATACCTGACTAGCATCACTATAGTCACTTTGGAGTCTAACGAGACTTCCTTGCAAAAAGGGTTTCTTTTCCAAAAGGGATTACTATTCATTTACTAACAGAGGGAAGCACTTTTGCTTTCTGAGAAATCTTGCTGACCCTTGCACGGCTCAACTAGAGGTACTGAAACAATTTAAAATTATAATTTTCAAATTTATAATTGTTTAACTAGAGAAGATACACGCTTTTGTTTATTATTCTCTCCTAATTTTAATTATTTATTAAATCTACGAATTAAAATTATTTTCTTCGTCAGACACAGCCCTAAAATCGTATTTATGTAGTATACTAAGCATGCGTCACAATCTATACAAATTTCAGGATTATAAAAACTCATTGATTCACGTGCCATGTTTTTTTTGGCAAAAGGTGGAATGGAAAAGTAAATTTAAAAAAAGGACTCTGATATCCGTGGTCAATCGAGTGCCCAGCTGCCCAACTGTCCATCTGCCCTTGTGCTCTACCCTCCCTTTTACTGACCGGACCTAATAACGCAAAATCGATCTGTCGGATCACATTCGCGATTATATTTCACGTTACCAATCGCCTGCCTTTTGTTAATCCATATAATAAAAAAAAGATTGGCCTTTTTCCGAATTCCTTTTCTCTCAGGCAATTTTTTTCAATTAACTATCCCGGGCATCTGCACATCAAATGACATGAAATAGAAGGAAAAATTGTGTATTGTAAAAAATATGGATGTCCATTCTGAAATTGATTAGAAAAATTTTTACTGACGAAAAAAAAATTTTCTTTTAAATTGACAATCTTCTGTGGCATATAAACTCTTATGGAAATCGTAAATGTCATGCGTAAGAGATTGGATCAAACATGTCAAAAATTAAGTGTGTATACGACGCGCTTATAAATAAAGCATTATTTTATCCTCGATGGGTTTTTCTTCTGAAATAAAAATAGATATGAATGAGATGTGAACTCAACATTCAATCCATCTTTGCGCAACTATTGCATATGATAATATACAAGGTCTGGAATTTTTATTCAATCGGAGATAAAAACTTTCTGAGGACTGAAATTGTACTTTCAGACTTTAAGACTTTTAATTTAAGAGAATAGATGAAAAGAAATGATAATGCAATATGAAAATGATCCATGGACTTTCTTTGTATAAATTTGAACTAATTTTTAACACCTTTTTATGAAGGAGTTGCATTTGCTGACCCAATGAATTTAGTGATATTTCATCACACGAGTTTCCCACATTTTGCTGTGCATTGACCCGAGAATTCAGCAGTTCCAAAGTATTGAAAGCACACGAATTTTCACAGACCTCTAATGTCTATTAGCAGTGACGTGAAATTTAACAAAGCCGATGCTGTTCAGGGAGCGACATTATCGTTCTCAATATTACTCGAAATCGCGTGACAAGTGCACGGAAGGTTGGGAGGCCGCGAAGCGGAACGCCCAAGTCCATTCTGGTCTAAATTGCTTACTGCAGCCGTACGCCTAATTTGCCTCGTTTGCTTTTAAATTATGTATAGTTACGCGAAGGCGGGGATTTTTGATCGAATAAGACGGATACAATTTTGTCCATAGGTATATAACTACTGTCTAACATATCTATATAATACGCTGTTACTCTCTTGCGTGCAGACATGAAGAACAAGCTATGAATCTTAATATTCACAAATCCTAACAGTGATAAAAAGGCACAAAAAGAATCTCTCTTATTAGTCTCTTTTGAAATAAAAAACCACAAAATTAAAAAAATTGTTCATTCTTCAACTATTTGGAGTGAAAATCTCTACTTTCATAATCTCATTAACAAAGTATTTAGGGTCAATATTGTGTAAGGACAAGCGGGTTATTAAAATAATTGAAGGGCGGAGGTTTAGTCACACGCAAGGCAGATATAATTTTATCTATAACGCTAGCAATTACGAGTGAAAGGATTTTTAGTGAATGTTTTCGCCAATCTTGTTTATCTTTTGTCAGAAGTGATTCAAAATGAAAAATAAAATAAAATAAAATTAGAGTAAATGTAGAATTATATGTATGATTGCAGAAGTTCAATTTTCTGCACATCTTAATCAAAACAAATCCCCCTTCAATCGGATTAAACTGACTTGTATAATATTTACTTTCAGTCCGTAATTACGTATATAAGAAAATTATAGCCTGGACTTAGAAATGGCCACATTTCTACGCCGATGTTTAGAACAGTGACATTGGTGGGGATCACAAATTCCAACTGACCAGTAAACTTCAACCCCCATTCAAAGTTTCATGTGTGCCAACATTCACATACACCCCACACGAAACAACCTTTTCTCCACTCTCTTACACATTCTCCCACTCCATGTGCCAACGACGTTCACTTTACCTCGTCCTTTATATTATTCGAACTCACCACCCTCGTTCTGGCGAACTTCAATGCCAGGGGAATTGTGAACGGGGGTGAAACTTTACTCGCGAAATGCCTCTAACTCTGGAAAAATAGTTTAGAGGGCGCCTATGTGAGTGGCAATTTTCAAAGGGGCACAACATTGCGTGCAGGTGCGTATATGCATGAATACAAGCATATATACTATATGTGTGCGACAAATAAAAAAAATAGTCTATCTTAATCAAGTGGTTTCACGAAAAGTCTCGAAAATCTCGCATATATTTTTGTTGCAAGCCTGATTGGATTTTTGAATGACTTCAAGTTGAAAGAAGAAAAATCCCTCAATAAAATTACCTAAAAAACTTCAAAATCCTTTAAATTTCATAAAATATTTTAAAACTTATAAAAAATCTCTTGAAATCTTTTTAAATTCGTGAAAAACTCTTAACGTTCCCAGAAACTCTTTTCCTCTAGAAATTCCTGGAAATTGTCTATAAAATCATTTAGAAATTCTAAAATTGTTTTGAATTTAGTGAAAATTACTTGAAAAATCGTTAAACTCCCTTTAAGTTCTTAGAAACCTTTTGAAACTCCTCTCTAAAAAAATGGTGTCACAAAATGTCTTGAAAATCTGGGATAAGTTATTGTTGCAAACCTGATTGGACTTTGAATGACTTGTTCGTAAGAAGCAATACAAAATTTACTAGTATCTTGTATATTTATTCATATTATATGTGTACATATACTTTTATATCTAAAAAAGTTTTCGTCCTGCAAAAAGAGCGCGTGACCGCTGATGGACAGTTTTCTAATGCCTATGTACATACATTTCCGTTCTTCGTATCTATATAAACGAATTGTACACTTGGTTGACCACAACAAAGATTTATGTTCTCCAGTTCACCCTTCAAAATATTTCACTCAACATAATTAAGAAAAATTGTCCTATGATTAAATATTCAGATCGATAAGTAAATAAAGGAACTTTTTATCCCTGATATCAATTAATTTTTATATATTTATTTTCCAGAGAACTTTTTAGTATTACATGTTTTTATTTCTCTAATTATTACAAAGACTTACATTCTCTCTAAAAAAAACGTAGTATAAAGAAAATATCTCGAAAATCTCGTATATACTACAAATTGTTTTTTAATGTCTTTTGAAGTATATTTTGTAAAAACCATCCTGTCGTGATGCTGAACTCCGCGACTCTGTTGACGGTCGCAAGCGGTACATACTTAGCATTTCACCTATAATAGAAGCGCTTTACAGGTGTATACATTATAGTGCAATAAGGTAACTTATAAACGATAGAAATATAGAAATCGTACGAGTATGGATAAAAGACAATCGAGTTGGGGATATTGAAGGATCGATAAAGCGAACGGTTCAACGACATCCCATTCTGGCAAAACACGTGGCAGTTGATGTATAATTTATCTATGTCTGTTTGCGTGCTTTATAAAATTTTGCTAGTTATATATAACTCACTAGAATCGATATAGCATCCCCTCAGCCTTGTTTATTTTCAATGCGTTTCTATATTATCCTGTTTTCCATAATTGATGCGATAAATACAGATATAATTCGGCACACTTTCTCCCAATTCAGTTCATATCGAAAAGGTTAATGAATTCCGTGCTTGCTCTACTCAGTCAATGAGTTACGATTATAATTGTCCAGCCAAAGCAGGAAATTCCGTGACAAAATGACCACTTCCTGTTAAAATTAGTTGACGAATTTCCTACTCTAATTTTGGCTTATTGGAAATGAGTGTCGTAATTGGTGGATCATATATATGCTGATACATTTATATCATATGTATACATATATTTTTGAAGAGCTCTGTCACGCGATTTCAAAAATAAGGACTCTCAATCAATCAAAAAATGATTTCTTGTAAGATTTCATACGTTTCATCAAATTTTTAAAACTGTAAACAAAATTAAATTTGCTGTTATGATAATTATCATATGTCCTTAGGTATATATAATAATCGAATATATGAATTATTTTTCAAGATATTTTGAATCATTTTTAAAAATAATCACCCCTGAATATTTTTGCAATAAATAGTGAAAATTCGGAAAAGGGTTAAAAATTTCGGGGATTAGAAAACCCTATGTCGCCCTTGAGTTGTCGGACCTGACTTTGAAACCTCATGTGGGGGTGGCGGGGGTGCGCCGCCAGTGCTGACTTGGGGTGGTTGAATCGGTGCGGGGATGTAAGGGGAATTAGTAGATGGCCTAGCGGACAATGTGGGGATACTTTCTCATATCAAGTATGGCCGCTATGGTGGGACGATGGCCAAAACAATCGTAAGTAGTCGCATTTCTCTTTTAATATTATTTCTGCATTCATCAACAAAATAACACACTTTTTGTTTCCATCTCTATAATTTTCATTCATTTCCATGTACACGTGTTTACACACACATTCCCATTTTCACGTGGATCAGATACATTCTTATGGATGGGACAAGGAGCCACACGCGTATTATTTTGCACTCTCTCTCTCTCTCTCTCCCACTCACTCACGCCCATTCACACTGATCATGCTGTTTCACACCTCTGCTAATTGCGAGTAGTGGACATGATATATGATGTGATAATGTTGATTCGCTACCTTTCAGAATATATTTAGCAGCTTTAGTTACGCGAAGATTAATTAAGCGATTTTATCACTGTATTTGATGACAATTCTTTTTAGTGACTGCTTTTCTTTTATTCCTGGAATTGAATGGATTGGAGGGGAATTTTTTTGTTTTATGGAGCACGAAAATTAATTCGAGATTTCGATTTGTAAATCACGGTTTAAATATAAATAAATCAATAGTAGATAAATGTTCAGATTCTTATTAGAGGATATAAATGTAATAAGCATGTATCATCACTTTCAAAAACGTTCACTTGTATTTTTTAAGAGTTATCAGAATCATCATTGAGAAAGTATTAATTAATCATTTGAAAGTCGTTTAACATTTAATCAGTCACACATATTCCTGTCACTTTTAAGTTTGAAGCGCTGTCTGAGCTTCTCACTACTTTTAAAATACTTGTTTGTTTAAGGTTTAGAAAATGAGAAAATTTTTGGCAAATTTTTTATAGCACTCGTTCGTTCAGTTTTATCCATATTAAGTGTCAAACGAGCTAACGAATAAAAGCGAAAGGCACCACAAGGCTCTCCATTTAGGACTGACTAAAGAATCGACTTGTGGCTCGAAGTCTTTTGCATGCGAATACTACACGTGTTTATCTGTCTACACGCGTTGCGCAGATCCTGACTGCTTCCTCATCCAGCCCTCCCACTTTCCTTCCTATTACAAGTAGTATGTAAATTAGACAATTAACACTTTCCTTTCTTCAATTTAAATCCAAAATTTATGTTAAAAAATCGCTTTAAAAATGATAATTGCATGGAAAAATTAATTCTTCTAACTCAAAAGAAGATATATATTGTAATCTTGTGATTTGTCATTTTATTTTTTTGTAATTTTCGGTGAAGATTGGAAATAATTTCCCTTGGAATTTATTCCTAAATTAAATAGAAAAAAAAATGAAAAACACGAATCAATTGTTGGGGGTGAAACATATGGTTTAAATTCAATATTTAAAATATGGGGAAAATACGATGGGCAAACACCCCACATTTTTAGGGTGAACTGTTGATTCTCCGAAACCCCTGTTTGGAACCTGATTATAAACTCCCCTACCCCTCTTCAACGTCATCATGTTTCAATTCTTATTAATTATTGCTCACACGAGCAATACCAGCAGG
The DNA here is from genome assembly GCA_900474325.1 of Synergus umbraculus. NCBI lineage: Eukaryota > Metazoa > Arthropoda > Insecta > Hymenoptera > Cynipidae > Synergus > Synergus umbraculus. Next base: position 145,440 of record UCOK01008676.1, read on the forward strand.
AAGGAATTAAGTATGCATTAATTAACATGTGTATTATTTTAAAACCCAAATCAAACAAATTGGAGATTATAAATTAATAATCAATCGGGATATATTATCAAATATTATTAAATTATTCAACACAAGTTAAATCTATCTCAAATACAATTCCAATTACTTAAAAAAATTCCCAAAACAACTAAACATTCAATGTGGACTCTTCGGTCCCGTTGAACTTCAATAATATCGAGATTTCTTAAGACTTCAAGTTATAACCGATGACTCGTCGAATTGTACATAAAAGTGAGTTTTCCTCGCTTTGAGATTCTTCCGCGCGTTGCCATAGTTTCAAATATGGCGTGAGTATGGGCGTCGGGTAGTTTGAGGTGGATGGCTCGCGAGTTGGGGGATGAAATTTTGTTACTCTCTGGACGAGGAGCAGGAAGAGGAGAGATGGATTTGCAGGACGGCACGATGATATTTGTCTTGTTTACGGGAAGACTTATGCGCGTGTGCCGGCCACCAAAGTACGAACTGCTCGATCAATAGGCCTCTACTAGAAATCTTACACAAAGAAACGCACACGCGTACGCACCCACTACACCATACACACTCACACTGGACATAACACATAGCGCGAACTCACTTAGATCGTAAGAAAAACTTTTCCCTACCCCTCCGGTCCTTTCACTTCAAACTCCAAAAAGAATCAGAGGAAAACGCTCGAAGAATAAAACGAAACGCCAAATACGTGATCCTCGAAACGTAATATCCACTATCACGTACTTCCACAATCCTTATTACTCTCGATCGAATCTCCTGGTATTAGAAACGTTGCCCAATTTACACAATTTTAATCCTTCTTTATATTAATTAAAGAAAAGTTCTTTGTGATTCGCATGTTAAAAGCGATTGTATAATCTCTATCATCTCTAAAGGAAATTGATAAATATAGAGATTTATAAATAAAGATTTATTTAAAGAACAGTTTAATTCATCATTCCATGCAGTTTATGCAAATCGAACATGATGGATTGTTTAGTTGTGGTATAAACTATAGAAGAATGATTCACAATCGATCATCGTGACTTGACTAAACTTATTCGAAAATTCATACTCTCTTTCTTCTCGAAATAACATGTTTTTCCCAATCACCCGTTTCCGGGTTGAAAGGTAGTATTATTCTCAGTTCTGATGTAACTCCCCTTTTAGGCTTTAATACAACATTAGAAAAACGTCTAGTTTGTGAAGCTTATTGCGCCAACTGCATGTGGGGATTTCACCTTTTTCAAAATTCCCAACATACGGGCGTATTTACGACTATTTTCGGAGAATCTGTCAAACGATTACTTCGCGACAGAGGCAGAGAACCGCAGTTCCTCACCGCCATCCCAACTCGGATAACTCACCCTCTATTTTCAACCCCCGCATAATCCAATTTCCATTCTGTTAGTCCCTTATCGAGCACTGAATACTGTTTATGCTGTCCTTTTGATCGAGACTGACTAAATCCTAAGGATTGCTGTCAGTTTCCAAAATTTCATTCTATTTCAGAACTGTGAATAATTTTGATGTGCTGGTTAAAATTAAAACCTTCAGAAGAGCGTCTAAATAATAAAATTAATACTAATATTTATGAAAGATTGCTTCTAATTCAGTTCCATTAGCGTAGGCTTTTAGTAGCATTATTAACTATAATATTTCACTGAATTCTTGGAGAATCTTCTCTGATGTACTTCACAGAATTACAATGAAATTGGTCTTTTTCTTGGAAAAGTGTGGGAAGGTATATCAAATTCCTTCTTACATTAACAAAATTACAAGTTTTGTATATTTCAAGATCAAAGTTTGATGCTTTCATATTTAAAATCCATAAAGTTTCAAATCCTCGAGGGATTCAAAAAATAAACTTTAAAAAATATCTATACCCTTCTCTCAATGAAAAATGTCAAGTAACTTATGTCAGGAAATTATCAATTCAGTGAAAAATTATGGGAAGGGCGATACCAAAAGATATAAAAAAATCTTTAAAGTGTTTCGTGGAATTTTAACCCTTTAACTCTCCCTTAATAACTTATTATCAGAAAACTATATGTACTCTTGGCAAGGATTAAAAAAAAGCTAGACAAAAATGCATAATTTTAATTTTAAAAGTATAAAAGGATTAAAATGTCAAATGATTTTTATATGAATTTTAAAGGATTTCAAAACGTTCCTTTATTACTGGAATGTCATATATTTAATTCCATAAATGTCTTCTGGTATTCTCAGTTGTCACGTAACACATTAATCAAAATAAACAATTAAAATAAATAAGCAGTGACAAAGAAAGACTAGTATTTATTTAAAAAGTCATCACCTGATTAAAAAATATATGCTGATAATCTAGACTCAAGGGAGGGTTTGAATATACTCTCAAAAAGCTTTACGTATTTATTGAAGATCTCTCAATCTAATATAACAAATTGCTTATTATTTCTGTTATGAAAAAATTATGAAAACTCTCCTAAATATTTCTCGAGTCTGCTTTCCCCTGAATCGTCGAAATTTTCGTGAAAACCTATGTAATCAGCCTGTGTTGAAAAAGCGGAGAGTAGGGATTGAAAGGGAGGGAAAAATGGAAGGGGAGCCCGGTTTTGGATCGGCGGAAGGGACAGGAATTGTATGACAGATCGGCACGAGCAAGACGTCGCGCCGAGCGTGTGCCGCTCTGCCCAACCTGGTGAAAAGGGCAAATACTCAAACACTCAGCGGCAAACGTGGTCCTTATTCTCTTATACTCTTAAGTCTTTCGTTTTTTCGACCCTCTCATCTCACGTCTCTTCCTTTCCTATACTTGAATCTTGTCTTTCCTTTTTTTTATCCTTTATTTTTTCTCCTTATCCCCACTTGACACAAGCGTACCTGTTCTCTTCCAAGGAGAGTGCGCATTGACCATTGTCCGCCTATCGGGAGACCCCCAGACTCGGCTAGTGACATCCACTAGACTAGATGATACCCCAACCGCCCCACCATACCTTTGCCACGTGCCGATAACGCCCTTCTTTCTGTACCGGCTCCGAGTTTTTGGAAAGACCTTTTTCTACGTCAGTACAGTGGACGAAGGGTCGCGCTCCTCGCCGGCGAACAATTTTAATCGATGTGTCGTGACAGTTTTGCTTTCTGTGTGAAGCTACGGAAAACATGTGGCGGGAGAGTATAAATAGTGCAACAGATTCTTTGAAAAAAGTCGATTTTTTACACAAGAACAAGAAAATTGGAGGGATTTATCGTCCGAGTGATAGTGATAGTTGCACCAAATTACAAGCCTGGAGATGATGCTAGTGACCGTCTTTGATTTATTTACTCTAGGGTAAGATTTCATAAATTTAAACTATTGTGTGCTGAGTTACCTTTTTTAAGTGTATTTAATATAATAAACGATGTAAATACATAAAGAAAGATAATAACAATAATAATACAGAAAGACTGCAAATGCTTTCTAAAGCGGGTGAAATTGCGCGGTATTTTTTTAAGTAAATATCATAAGAGAGAAAGTAATATTTAACTAATTAGTAATAAAATATTGCATAGTAAAAATGTTATCAGTTGCTGATTAGTTTGTGTCTTTAAATAGAACGAAGATTATATTATGATTGCTTGTATTCTCTCTCACTTTTTGCTTCTTTAATGGGAATGATTAATTAATTGAATTCATTAATTTCCTTCTGTTTTGATGATATATTAATCCTTGATTTGAAGTTCAAAAATAGCTGATAAACATACAAAGATAGTTAAAGTTCATTGATACAAATAAAAATAATAGAGATGCAAGTAAGAAATACATTGATTTAAAATAATATAGGTTTGTCTTTGAATACGAATGGATTTTTTATGGAAAAACTGAATATAAAGTAAATTTTTCAAAACCTTTACAAGGATGTTGTTTACGAGAAAATTCGATATTTTAAAATATAGTCCGAAACGTTTTCACTTTTTCCTCGAGTACAAATTTTGATATGAGAAGTAAACAAGCAATGAACAAGGGTATTTTTTTAATAAAAAGTGAAAGAGCACTAATAATAAAAAGAGAAGTGATGTATCAAATTGTTACTTTAGAATTATCACTTATGGTTTTTTTTATCTCATGGAAGAAATGTTTTTAATCTTTAGCATTATGCTTTAGTATTTTCCTTCCGTTATCGTGTGAGATACATAATATAACTTTCTGATTTTTTTGTACGACATACGAGGAATTGGACTGAGGGGAATAATATAAATAATCCATGTCATCTATAAGATGGTGCCAGGATTTGTACTTTTTTAAGAGATATCTTGGATTTGTTAAACTTGGGATCAGATAACAAGAATTTTTAGGATAATATATATTATTACTCTACTGTTTAATAAAAAAAATTATCTGCTCTTCATTTCTCTATTCAAAAATAATCTCTCTTCATATCTCCATGAAATGATAAACCAGTCTTCCTTTAAAGTTTGGACATAAGTTATAATTAAATGTGTTATTCACCTCCTGATATGAAAAATTTCGTTAAATAATTGAATCTTTCATTTTAATTCTTGTTAAAATGAGAGTCTCTTGTCTAAACCATTTTTCACTTTCGGCTTATCAAATTTTAGATAATAAAGGTTAAAGTCTAAAAGAGTGAAACAATATATGAGTAGTGAAATACTAGATAAAATTGTTTTGAAATTAGGATGTTTTAAGTTTTGACGATAAAATTTTAAAACGGATGAAGAAATGGTAATAAATTAGATTTAACACATAATATACTCCTTCCGACTAAAAACCGAAATACAATAGACAGAGATATATGTATAAGATAAGGAACCCGAAAGAAATTTGGAAAGACTCTGTAGGGAACAGCTTGATTTATCTCTCCCATGTTTATCAGCGATCACTTTCTTAATTAAAAGTTTTATTCCATTCCACTCTACAATCGGAAGAACACACAAGAAATTTCTTATATTTCCCAACTTCTACTTTCTATCTATCCTAAGAATCCATGCAACTTTTATAAAAAAAAATAATATAGGTAAAGAAAGATATTTTATTTTTTGAAAAAGTACATATTAAGATCCTTTTATGGAAGCATGAAAAGACTTTATTTCGATACATATCCACCTTGAATTGCAATGACTTGCACAATTGTGTCTCATCTTGATGAAGCAATTGTAAGAAAATCTGTTTTTGAAAAAGCAAAAAGTCAAGTCGTCGATCATCAGACGTTTGTAATACACCTGCTCACCGCACATATGTCTGAAGTAGACCATCCCCTACCGTCTTTTCTCTCCTAAGTGATACAATATTCTCCCATCCACTCTTACCATCTCTAATCCCTCTCATCTTTTCATCCTTTTTTTCTACTCTCTATCATGTTATGTTATATATTTTTTCTCTTTTACATCTCTTCTTTTCCACCCTTTGTCAAAGCGATAAAATTATATATTTTTTTTTGTTTCATATCTAAAAGATAACATTTCCTGGTCTAAAAATAAATGATAAAGAAAATAAGTTCCACTCGAGTTTACTTAATTCAGGATTAAGAAAATTTAAATTTAAATTGCAAGTGTTTTTGGAATGTAAATATGCAAAACTTTTAAAGCTCCAACTTATAAACTTAAGAGGACCAGACGGCTGTGGTAATTTATTTCCCGCCTGATATATTCATTTTCAAATTCAAATACATCAGAGAGATTTTCCATAAATTTGAAAAGCTCGATTCCCCGATTTCCTTAAATTCGATTCCCAAAAGGGAGGGTACGTGTTCACATGAGTCACCCTCAGCAGTACCCGATTCAGTCCGTATGCCTATCGAACCATATTCGAGGGTGTCTCTCCGTGTCTCGTTCGCCAACTTTGGGTTTTCTTTTTCTCCCTTCGTACGAAATTCTCGTTAGGCGCGAACCCTCCACTTCGATTTTCGTGAACTAAAATCATTATAACATTCTCAATTAATGCCGGCATGCGCATGAACTCTCACTGTTCAGTCTCACCCCCTACACTTTTCGAAATCCTCTTACAGACGGCATCAACTAGATTCATTAATAAAGTATCAAATTCCTGATTGGGGGTGGCAGCCCCAAATTCAAGAGGGTTGAATCTTGAACTAAACTTTCTACAGAGAAATTTTTGACGGTCAGAAAATCAATAAACACGAAGGGGCACTTGAAACAATCATGAGGCAAATTGATCCTTTCCAACTTTTAGTAAAAGTTTTTCATATTTTATTCAAGAATCATGTATCGCTTGAGAGTAAAAAAGTATTCGGAAGTAAGAAGTTACTTGTAATCGCTTTACTTAAAAATTTATTTTGCTTTCTAGTATCGCTTTCCAATTTTCTACCAATTAGATACTTTATTAATTCTAAAATAAACCAGGAACCGTACTTTCTGATTCCAGGAACTAGAGTCTAAGGAGGAACAGGGCTACCCCTAGAAGTAGGCGTTCGCCAAAAGGTAGCACTTCAAAAATGACATCTACAGTGGCTCAAGAAATTCGGCTACCGGAACCAACTGATTCCGAACCAGCGGACAGCGATGGGTCCAGCAATGAGGACCGAGATGCGAGAAAACGTCTTCTTGGAGAAGGGGACTCTTCAGGACCCAAAAAGAGACGAAAACAAGCGACTCCTGTGAGATTTCCAACTTCCCTCATGCTTGGTGATCATCCTGAGTCTGAGGAAGAAGAGGAAGATGCAGATCCGGAAGGTAAGCCGAATTCGCCACGAGCAGAGGCACTTCAAGGCCATCCAACAACGAAAGATGAAAATTTAAATATAGAATTCCGGTGCCAGTACTGTAGTCAATTGTTCAATGGCAAATCAACCCTCGACCTCCACCTCGAGTGTGAGCACAATTTTGTAAACGCGTCCCACATACCTTCAGATAGCCAATCACCTCAGCCGGGAAGTCAAAGTCAAACGACTGTAGAAACGATCAATCAGCAATCTGATCAATCTCTTCATTTACCTCATCTTCCCAATATCGAAATTAAAAACTTAGGCCCTTCCTGGTTCTCTGAGCATGTGCAATCTCAGAATCATAATCAAAATCAAACGCAGACTCAGACCCAACAACAGGGTGAGGAATGGTCGGCAAACTGTCACATGAGTCCGATCACATCCATGCCAAATCATCTAACAGGATTGCCAAATTTTCCTGGAGGACTTCAGCAGTATTTCCCTCTACCCCCAGGATTTACCCTTTCCGATTCTGGTCAGATTCATCGAACCACTTTGGGGCCAGCACCGGTACGAATTTTTAATCCCGATGCTTACTGTGATCTCTGCAATAAGGAATTTTGTAACAAGTACTTTCTCAAAACGCACAAGGCTAACAAGCATGGTATTTATGTGGATCCTCCGAATCCAATGACAGTAGGGGAAAACAATGTGGGAGTTGGACCACTTTATCCGATAGGACAAATGCCTGGAAACAATATTAAAGTGGAACCCAATCAAAAGTTAGAAGGTGGTACTAGTGTTCAAGTACCACAATTGCAACAGATTTCACAATTAACACAGTTGCCACAAATACAACAGTTGCCACAATTGTCACAATCACCTCAGATACCACAACCACCCCCACCTCCAACCGTTCCCTGTGATATTTGTCATAAAAGGTTCCGAAGCGAGGAATCAGTCAGGAAGCACAAGCAAAAGGTGCACACTGCATCAGCATCAGAGGATCAGAAAAATCCTAATCATCAGGTCCAACAATCATCTGTAGCTGATGAGGAGAGGGAAGTGCATCACCAAAGTCCTGGAGCAATGGAGATGCTCTTCAAACAAGAATATGGAGTTGAGCAAGAAGACAATGCATTCATGCCACCACCGAGACATCTTTCCCCTCAAGCTATTCAACAAGCCAAAGAATCCAACTTCAGTGCCGAACGACTTCGCAGACTGGGGGTTTTAAACCCAGACGCGTTTTGCGAAATTTGTTGTAAGGAATATTGCAACAAATTCACCCTACGTACCCATAAGATGAAGAGACATGGGATAGTGATCCAGGACAACGAGAAGCCACCACTCAATCCGGGATCAGCTGCCACCTGGCATCAAGTGCAAACCACCCCCTTGAACTTGATCATGAACGAGGCAGGAAGTGGATCCGAATACAGTGATAGATCAACTGACGATCACGAGTGCAAACCCTGTGGAATTCGTTTCCAAAACCTTGGACTATACGAGTCTCATCGTCAAAGAGTTCATGCTGACGAAATTTCTCCTAAGATCGAGTTTGATCCAGAATCTGTGGAACAACGAATTACGAGCAACGATGCCATTTCTGAAGATCTGCAAAAACTCCAAACAATGATTTTACAACTGAATGGTCTCGAAACTAACAAGATCTCTGCATGTTCGGTTTGTGGGAAAGAGTGTGACTCTAAAGTTAGTTTAAGAATTCATATGATGGAGCACGGTATCACGACAGAAGAGCCAGCATCACCATCTCAAGAAAAATCTTCAACACCCATCTCTGCATACTGTACCTTGTGCGAAAAAGAATATCCAAATCAAGAAGCTCTGAGAAAACATATCTCAGAAGATCACAAACAACCATACGATTCGACTCTTGTGCCACATGTACCATCTATTTCTATGCCCTCAACTCCAACATCTATCCAGGCATCCGAACGCAAAACTTCATCCTTAACTCCCACATCCAGTTACTGCGAAATTTGCAACAAGGAGCTGTGCAACAAGTACTTTATGAAAACCCACATGCAAAGGATGCATGGTATCGAAATTGAGAATGGGGCTCAGATCGGCGGAGTCGTCTGCAACATCTGCAACAAGGAACTATGCAGTAAGTATTTCCTACGGGTCCACAAACACAATACCCATGGAATTGTCGAAGAAGGCTCAAATATTGGAAACAAACAAGAGAACTTTGATTCACAAAGTACAGAGGATACAGCTTTAAAACCTGATATTGGTGATTTGAATCACAGATACTTCACTCACTTTACAGAAGTTTGTCCTGTCTGTAACAGAAGATTCAGAAGCATCAAATGGCTCAAAGCTCACTTATTGGGTGACCATGGAAAAATGGGGATAGACAAATGGAGGGAATTGGAACAACAGTACCAAGCAAATCAGAAGACCAACAACAGACTAGCAGGAACTTCAAGACCCAGTCAACTAAATACGCCTCTGAAGATACCTAATGGTTTCGAATCCTCTCAAACCAAGGTTCCCGATTTGACTGCTACCCTAGGGAACCAAGTACTCTCAAACTTATTCGGGTCATCAGTCGAGGATCAACAATCTAAAAGTTACAGATGCTCCTACTGCAACTTTGCCACAACTGTCTTACCTTTCCTCTTCCTCCATGAAAGATCCCACATCAATCCTCAAGAACCTGCAACCGAAAATGACAAATTCTTACAGTGTCCTCTCTGTCCTCAAAGTTTTTCCCAACCAGAACACTTTCACCATCATCTTCTAACTCGTCACCAATTCCCTAATATACTGTCCCAATTTCCAGCTCCTATTTTTAATAACCTCAGGCTAGATGCCTTTGGAGAAAAGAACAGCGATACCAAAGAGATAGAAATGGAACCCGAGGAGCAGAAGAATCCGAGTCCTCAGGCCCAGAACAATTTAAATGAACCCAGTATTCAAAAGCAAAATGATACTGCTGTACAGGTGACACCTCAAGGGGTCTATAAATGTGCCCAGTGTGGATACGCGACAGCAAATTTGAATCGCATAAAAAAACACATCAGAAAAGATCACAAGGCATTTGGAGAACCGACGGAAAGTGTTATTGCAGAGTTGAGCAAAATTCTCAAGGAGGTTGCCAATAAGCATAAAGTTCCTGCAAGTTATGCGATGCCCCAGGACTTGAATTCGAATCCGGAGAAGACGATAATGCAACCTTTTTTGATTGAGGAGCAGCAGTTCTCCCCAAGTCAGGATTGCGGCACAACTGGAGGGGAAGAATCTGGACCTTTGAAACGTTTTGCACCGGCCTTGGTCTACCTGCCAGTTAAGGCAAGAGTCAATGGCTCTCTCACAGCATCTTTCACCTTGAGTCCTGCGTAAAGTTCACAAACCTCTCATTTTTACTGGGAAGGGATAGACGATAGTGTTACAAAACCTCGTTACAAAATGAGCACACGGTATTGGTTCCTAAATTATGACAATGTAGCCAAGAATATAGTATTTTTTTAAGAGATTCAATTTTATATGGATGCACATCAGCTTTTTCTTGGTTTCTTCTTGACTGATTTGATGACATTGATAATTTCTTGATCGTTTCTACGTCGTTGAATCAGTATACGTACCTTTTTATTAAAAAATAGGCGTCGATCACTCCCGTCGAACGAGAGAAATTTATCGGCCCCGTATTTAAAAAGTTGTTATGATAAGTATATTCTAATCGCGATGTTATAGTGTAAATATTAGTTGTAAATGAATAACAAGAATGAGTGATTGACAAAGTTCCTATTTTAAATGCGCCGGGCCCTTAGGGAGGATCTTCGTTTCAAGTTTTTTGACTGATTTTAGATTCGATTAAGTAGCTACATTTTATCTACCATGAATATTGAATACTCGTCCTCGTTCATTGATTTTCTTTTATCTCGACGTTTTATTGCGCGCCAATTTAATAATAAGACCAAGATTTATAAAAAAAAAAGAAAAATAGTAACTATAAAGCTATAAGATATTTTTCGTACGGGAACAATAGAAATCGGATAGGTTCGTGATAATAATACCGTTATTATCGTAACGACTTAATAAAATCCCGTCTAACCGAGAGGAAGAAATACGCATAATTTTTAAGTACGATTTTAAAATTAGGTATCAAGGAGCAAAAACTAACAAACTCAGGGTGGACACAGTATAACCCGCAACAAAAGTACAATCTTATACACAGCCAACCGATTAATATAATCTAAATATATTAAAAATGTATGATAAAAAGTCCCAAGTTTTTATAGCGAAATACCGTCAACGTCGACCCGCCAAGGTTTAAATGAAAATGACCAAACGCTCTATCCGCTAAGTATTAATTTATAATCTAGTCAAGCATAGCTAGTCTCTAAAAAAGGAAAAAAAGTCTCTAAAACCATATTGAATACTCAAAACTGCCTTCTAACGGCGGACGGTGAAACGATCACTTGAGAGTTCCTTTTGAGAAGTTGTTCGTTTTCGTGCCTTGCAGCTTGCAAAGAAACTAAAAATCAAAACTTTTTATTAAAATGTATATCTAAGTCAATATCCTCTTTGACTCGTAATGGTCTACTCCCCAATATTTTATTCAAAGGCCAGAAATCATCTCAAAATTGATATCCGATTAAAATTTTTAAAAAATTATTGATAAATATAATAATACTATTTCTTTTACGGTAAATTTCCCCAACATACTATTACCCTTTTGTTAAATTTGAAAAAGTCTGTTTCCTCTTGTTTGTCACATTGTTAGAAATGACCGTTTTCAGGTAAATTCTACGTTTTGAGGTGATTTCACCCCCTTTGGGTAAAGCGCCAGGTACTCATATTTACGGCCTGTGACAATTCGACAGAAATTCTGAAAGCGATGCAGCTGTTCTCTTGAGTGACCACGCGGTAGTTAGAAATTGCAGCTACCCCAACTTAACATCACTCCCCAAAATATATAATATTCGTATTCCACCTAGACTTCCCTCGAAGGGGCTACGATTACTGACAGACGGACGGACGAATGGTAAAGACGCGTTTCCGTTCGTAGCACACGCCACAGCATTGACAGTGTCCTTCCCACAAAATTAGGCTAGGCGTGATATAGACGAAACTTTTCGTTTGTTCGGTTACCGCAACAACGAAAAGCCCAGTCAATTTATTTTCCAAAGTTCAATCCCTTAACCGCAGCCTTGTTGGTTCTTCGGTTCCTGAAACTTATTTATTCAAACAAGTATCCCTCGAATAAGTTTTAGTCAAACAAATTGTACTCGATAAAGATTATTAGCTCGTCATGAAATTAGGGCTTATCGTTAATCAGAGTGATAGCATTAAATTTTTATTACTTCTGCATTTCAATTTCGTCAGTTTTGCCCCATCGTATAGTTTCCCAGCCAATTTAAGAATGAAGTACGTCCTCGCGTGACTGCCATCTGAATCGAAATATAATTGTTTCCTCGTGTACGAAAGTGTCGAATCACGTTTACTCTCGGTATCAAGATCACGCTGATTGACCTTAAATTATAAAGTGTTCAAGATTTGCGTTTCATTTTTCATTTTCAGTTTAGATAGTATACAACGTTATAATCGAATTTTATTATCCATATATATATATATATATATTACACATACTTTTTAATTCATTTCTTCTATATCCTTTAGAGTCTTAAAAGGCGCCCATCTGCCACGTCTATACCTTTTCAATACCCGTATCAAATCGTCCATCATTTTAATACTCAGAAAAGTAAAATCAATATGTTCTCCAGTTTTTATTTAAAACTCCGCACCTTTGACCTCGTCACTATAAAAAGATATGCGAGTGCGTTTAAAGCCCGTATGCCGGAGTGGGAAGCACGCCCTTTTTGTCTTAAAGCCCATAAATATCAGTCGATCCCTAAGCGCTTCTATTGTGAATCATTCTGACAAACCCCTCGACGGTTTCCAAAAATTCGTATAAATTAGTATGCGTGCATGTGAATGCATTAGCATATATTCTAGGGGAGGAAATATCGGCCATTACGAGTTCAATGAGAGCGAAGAAGCGAGACAGAAATAATAAAAATATACATACGTACGCAGAAGCTGTGGCCAAAATCTATTGGGGGAGAGAATCGACAAGGGATGGAGAGGGGGAGGGAGGGGATCTATCAGAGAGCTGGGAAAAAAATGGAAATTTCAGAAGCATTGTTGATTCGAGAAAGATGGGTCACTCAAATGGTTCGCATCTGGTCCCCAAATGCAAAGATCTGTGAGGATAAGGTCAATTCCGTGACCTTGGGCGGATCCAGTCTCTGAATTTTTCGGAAAAAGCTGCATAGAGGAATAAAATCGACGGGAGTTAGCGACGCGTGCCCCTTTGTCCATTCTCTCACCCCAAGTCAAGGGACAATGACATGCAAAACGTGTGCACGATCGTCGTCCTTTTTTAATTGCGCCCGTTATATTATGCAAGATGTGCATTGCGAAATTAATGGTCCGAGCATTGCATGAACCATGGCGTTCCGGATTTAGTGTGACAGAAACACATTTTTATTCAATCTCGAGTCGCGCCATTTCTTCGATTACGCGACAAAACAGAAAAATTGTACATCACCATTTTTATAAAAGTAATCGAGAGGAATAATTTATTTTCAATTATATAGAAAAATATTATTTTCACGTGCACGATACTAAATCTATACTCGAAGCTAAGATTGCCTTCATAACATAAATTGAGCGCAAGATCAAATTTACCTATTACTTAATGAAAGAAATACAAAAAACGAGATATTATATACAAAATGTATATAGATTATACGTTTAACGAGGTTAAATATACGCCGTGAATATAGAGGGTAATATGCAAAAAGAGATTTATATATACACATATATATATACGTATATGACAAGAGTTCTGTAACATATATATTATAAGAGCATGATTCGTGTATGTAGAATGCGTGTATGATTTTAGTGTATGATTTATTGTATAATAATTAACGATACAGTAGATACGGCTAGTCATTTTTGTAAACGATTTACTATTCCTATTTAAGCTAGTCACGAAAAGTCATCAGAATAAGCATGAATTTATATATGATTTTATAATTTTACATTCTTATATAATTTTTTATAGAGTGATACAACTCGATTTAATAAAATTAAGTTTCCTTATTTCATTTTTTCATTTTTTTTGTCCTGTTTCATTTTACATTCACAGGTCTGTCTTTATGTTTGTAATATGTGTCGTATATGTTATTTTCATGTAATTCAAAGAGAAAAGTAATAGAATTGATATAGCATGACATTTTTGTTAAAGTAAATATTTAATTCACATCAATTCAAACTCAATAAATCGATGCAGTACATAAGTAAACGCTCCGCTAAGAAGAAATTGGAACTGAAATGCACGCGATTTCTTTTTGAGCATTCGGCTTACATAAAATATCTCGCTTGCGTGCACCTAATTTCGGAATTAATCGATTTTCTTTTTTCATGTTCAATTTCAATTTTAATTTCATTTTAATTAATTAACTGCATCAAAGAAGTGTCTGTTCAGGCTCTATATTGATTGTTTCTCTCAGTATTTTCTTCTGACAATATTTTATTTGTGAAAGTCGTAAATTATGACAAAGGGCGAAAGAAAATCCTTGGAAACTGTGGGATGAGTGAACAAATTTCCAGTTCCCCGTGTATCGAGAGTTGGGAAAAAGTTGTCTCTCCTCTTGAACTTCTCGAGCCGACGACCAATGAGTAAATGACACAGCTATCTGTCCCCTCTTTCTCTCGCCAAACACACAAAGACGGAAAAACACCCGACCACCCACACCTCTCTTTCGCTGTATACATACAAAAATCAATAATATCTTGTGGTTTCCAAGAGCTCCCAAATTGAACGAACCGAGAGGACCGAAAAGTTTCCGACGTAAATTACATTCGGCAACAAGAAAAAAAAGCCCCACAAGCCTCTAAAATTTCATTTAGAAACGTTATATTGTTATATCTCCGATTCTAAGTATATCCCTCCCATGCATACATCCCTCCTCCCACCTGACAAAAAACCATGTTTTTAAAAATTAATTAATTAGTTCTTTCATTAATCATCAAAAATCAAAGTTACTTATATATTATTTATATCATGTGTTCCAATTTGATTAATCCTTAGAAATGCTCTTCATATGTCCTTTTTTTCATCCCATTGCAAAAAGCCAACATGTGTCCTCTACTTGACCACTTTGTTTAAAATCTCTTTCAATTAATTTGAATTAATAATTACAAGAAATTAATTCTTTAAATTAATTCTAATTTTTTGAGATTTACCATTATGAAAATAGAAAAAGAAAATGTAATATTGCACTATTGACTATTGCATTAAAAAGTACATTATTATTTATGTGGTAGTGTAATTAAAGAAGAAAATATGGCAAGTTTATATCTTGGGGCGCGGTTTGAAAAGTCCGGACGCTATAAGATTTTCTTTGGACCAGCAAGTAAAGATTGTGGAGGTTGATGATGGCTATGGCTGTAGTAAGAAAAAAGGGAGCGGTAAAATTATTACGAGAGGATGAAATTTCCAAGTTAGCCTGCGCGACGAGGGAGCGAGTGACCGGGGATCTGGGAGTTGAAGAGGAATGGGGGGGGAGAGGGGTTTGGAACTCTGGAAGCTGGAAAAACTGAACCATGGGGCGAAGGGTGGATTTGAGAAGCAGGGTAAGAGAGAGAGGTCTTGATAATTGCAATCCACTTCCTTGTCGCGGGCTATAAGCAATCTTGTGGCTGGGGTAGTTGATGAGAAGGGGCAGGAGAACCAGGAAAAAGAAGGGGGGCATAGGGTGGCATTCGGTTCGATACCTTCCTTCAGTTTTCTTCAAGCCAACCCTCTTTCTCACTTTCCCTCTTTAACCAACTATAAATATCGCAATAAATTTTTTTCAAAAATTGTATTATGAAAATCGATATCAAGTCTGATATATAAATATATATATATAGATATATATAAAGGTCATAAAGGTTCTAAAGGTATATGATATTATATACTTTACAATAAATCTTGTATGATTTGATAAGATGTGAAGAAAGTAATAATGTCCCTAGAGTCTCGCCATTAAGATGATTAATTTAAAAGCCTCGTCAGCTCTGTAGTAACCTTTTTCTCATTGAAAACTTCTGCAGTTTATACTCGCGGAAAAGTTGAAATTAGAAAAGTTGCAATTCTTTAAATTGGATTTGCAGAAGTTTTCACGAGAATCATAACTGAAATTTATTTTATGGGCTGTGCACGGTGTGAGCGTGGATTTTAATTAAAGTTTAAATTCGCTGTGAATTTTTAATTTAAAAAAGTGGAATTAACAGGACTAGGCGAGTTCCTCTTGCAGGAAAACCAGAGGAAAATTAAAAAATAGATTTCTTTTTGGTTGAATAATTCTAATGTTTTCTAAGATGACGTAATTTTAATTTAAAATCACGAGTTTAAAGCTAGAATCACTCTTGATGGAAGCGACCTGAAACTGAAGATTGATTATATTAAAAATTGATTGGAATATAGATTAAGAATTAAATTGGATTGGAAATTAAATTGGATAGGAAATTGAGTTACAAGATAGAAACACGAAAAAGAGGTCACAGCTTTCCATAAACGAATAAATTCAATTTCAAAATCGCGCAAAACAAATCTTGCGTAAACTAAACTTTACTGGAAATTCTTCAATACAGAAACAAATTCCAAAAATAAATATTGAAGGAAAATATTGTATTATAATTTTCAATGGAGAATTTCTATTACAAATTAATCTTATATGTTTTATCACTCCAGACACATAGATAAATATTATCTTTCATATTTCCTATTATCAAGATGAAACTTCCTAATTAAATTGGATCACCTAGATATTTTATTTCGCATTTTTTGTTTGCCCTTCTTTTCCCCCTATAGAACTTATGGAGAGCCTCGCGGCGCGCACGTGGCAAAAGTTCAACGTAGTATATTTACACCCGCGAAAACTGAACACGTGTGCTAGTACGTATTTTCGCGATCTGTTCTGACGTTTATTCCCCGAATGCGGAATTCGATAAAAAGGGTGAAAATAAATTTATTGTTCGTGGCAACGTGAAAAGATTCTGAAAATAGAAGCCGCTCCAGCTAACCCTTTATTTATATAGCTTCTCTCTTACGAGGCCTGGATGGATCAGGATGGATCGGTTAAAATGACCGGGGGTTGAGGTGATTCGAAGGGTGAAGGAGCAAGCAGCGAGAATTTCAGGAGAGGGGTAAAGTGAGAAAGATCCCCGCTTTTCGTTTCTACAGATTTCACCCCAAAATTTTTCAGCTGCCCCGCTCAATTCAACCCACTACCCGTCACCCTTACTGGATTTACACAATATTTTGGAAATCCTTTATAAGAATCAGACCCTCGGCATTGGCTTAACGCTGCCCGAAACCATTGTAAACGACGTGAAACGATCGGCGACAGATGGGGACCCGCGAGAAAAAGAAAAATGAAAAAACGTGGAATTTGTAAAACGTAACGAAATTGTGAAATTAGGGTTGAATTCGAGGTGATATCAAAAGGGGAGAGGGTAAGCCTGAACCAATGCACATAATTGTCTGCAAAGAGCAATTTAATCCTTTTCAACCCTTTATCGAATCTTGTTTCGATTCTCAACATGAATTCTTATTTTCATAATAAACAGCCGGCTATCCATTATTTACAAGAAGTAATACTGTATTTGTTCAATTTTATTTCAACTTCATACTTAACATTTCATCAGTTCTTAAATTAATGGAAAAATACGGTATTTTCTGAAGTTTATTAATTACAATATTGTTGTCTAGCATATAAGCATGTTGAAACTTTGATGCATGATGAAAATAAATTGTAATATGTATATAGAATTTTCTTAATCAGCTTATTATGAATGGAACCTTATATTGTATTAGATTTCAAATTATTATGCGCATTAATAATTAATTTACGCTGAGATAATTGACTGTAAGACGGAGTAATGAGTAATTGTTTAGTTACCGCAAACTTATTATTGATGAATTTCAGAAAATCTTCAAATATTAGTTAACTAAATATTTGTTTAATGATTGATAAAAAGACAAAATGGAGATTAGCAACAGTTTGTGAAATTCTCGACAGGAAAGATAAGTAATTGGCTTAAATAATTACAGTAATTATAAGAATAACTGAGCGTGAACTACTAAGGGCGAAAATCAAAATTAGAGGCTTAGAGCCGGCGTAATGTAGTACCTAATAATTATCTGATAGAAAGGCAAATGTCAACAAATCGTTAGCAAACAATTGTTGACAAATTTATTTACAAGTATAATCAAAACATTTTGTAAGTTCAGGGTCTCTTTCTACATTTTTTATATGTTAAGAAAAGAAACGATTTCAAATGACGAGAAAGAAATCTTTTTCAATATTCACTAATAAGTGAAGAGATAGTACAATGAAAAAAAGGACGAATAAAAATATATACGCCTGGATAATGAATTAATTAGTATGTCGTGCGTATTTATTTGATAAATCTATGCGCTGTAAATAACAAATGTTAAAACGGTAATAAGAATCAAAATACTGATTCCCAAAATAAGACTTTATAATAAAAAGCTTTTTATTCGTGACTTTAATATGATTGATATTGTCTAGAAAATTTTCATTGTGCTAAAATGAATTTAAATTGCGTAGTGCTATTTTTTTAGATCATTGCTCATAATCTTGAATTGACAATGTTTAAAGAATTCGTAAAATTTATGTAACATGTATGTAACATTTGTTTTGTTACTTGTGCAACAGTTACATAATGATACATGAAAGGAAAAGTCGTTTTGTGCTTAAAACTAATGAGTTTAAGACTCACCCTTTTAGGGAGAAACCAAATGTTCCTAATTAAAGCTTTTCATTAAATATTCAGAATTAAGACCAGCGATAGTTATATTCATGGACAGTTATTGTTCTGATATTTCAGAAAGGCGAAGTGATTGGTATGTCGAATGAAAGCGACGTAGTATTAATATAAATAAAGTGGATTTATACAAAGGGAATATTTTATACCTAAAATGTGTGTTGATTTTAATTAACTGGTGTAAACTTTCGAGTTTCGCTAATCGAGGTATTCATAAGACAAGTTTCGTTGGATTATTATTTACAAAAATCGATAAAAGAATGATATGACCGTGGTAACTATGAAATATTTAAAAGATGGTTAGCGAAATTCAAACGTTGTTTTACATAATGTGAAGGATGCAAGGCTGCGAATTATTTTTAAGAGAAACATAAATCAAAATTGAAAATCAAAATTACATTGTAAGCGTTAAAAGTAAGGATCTACTGATAGTCGATATATCTATTATTCCTTAGTATAGTTACAAAACTGAAACACGGAAATATACTCTACTTATCTTTACGTGCCAATAAAAATTTATTACCTTCTCCTTTCCTAAAATTTTCGGGTCCTGAAATGGATCAATTATCATTTTTTTCAAAGTTTTTCAACAAAAAAGTATTTATAGAAAAATTTTCTATAATGAGTTACATTAATTATATTTTTAAAAAAAGTATTTTTACTATATTATCAAACACCGGCTACTGTTTAAGGTTTCATTATACTTACACTAGATGTCACGACTGCTATCTTCTTCAAAAGAAAAGTAAATAAATTTGAATCATATTTATTAAAAAAAAACTTAAGAATCTGTTTTAAACAAAAATATTTATCATAAGCTTAAATGTATTATATTTAAATTTCCCCGAACCTTTTAAAAGTCACTATTATTTATTATTATTATTTATTATTATTTATTATTTATTATTTATTATTATTCTCAATAATAAGGCAAAAACATGAATTTTCACCATAAATTTAATTGTTAAAACAATTAAAATAACTATTATAGAGGAAGGTAAGGAAAAGTAATAGGGTAAGTTTAATTTGTCATGTGATATTTGTATAATAACTTAGCACTTCCAAGAAGAACATGAAACAATTGCGATTTCCGTTTGCACTTTTCATTATTATCGGAAAAGATAATTTTCTCAATGATTTCTGGGAGCCAGGTATGTGTGAAACTCCCGTGAACTTGATAATCAAGATTATTAATGTTTAAACATAGCATTGATTTCTAAGGAACACATTTTTTGCTTGACACGACAAATATATTCTGCACAGTTCATCTTATGTTTCTAGAAATATTGCTGAATGTACCGAAAAATTGAGACCCTATATAAGGAATTTTATACCCCCCCTGTGCTATGTGAATTACACCTTAATTTAACTTCTTTTCCTCCTAGATTAAAATCAAGGAAAAAGTAAAGCGAATGTGAGATTACGTGTTTCAGAATATAGATTTAACACCATGATGAATGAAAATGAGATATATTCAGGATTGATATTCGGGATTTTTATTCTATCTTCGTTCACCATCAAGGAAAAATGATAATAATTTAGAATAATCCATCATCATCATCATTGTTAATTCCCCGATTATAAACTAATATCAATTTCGTCACAGAAATTGCTTAAAAAGGACGAATTCAGCGCGACGTATAAGTTACACGAGCCACATCAAAAAACTGACGACGGCAGTAATTACCCATGATTTATATATTATATAAATCATGGTATATTTTTTATTTATATTTACATACTTCCATTATATAAAAAACTATACAAAAATCGTCCGTATGAAATTAATAATTAATTATTACCAAATTAAAACACAAAGAAGAAAGAGAGAATTATCATTGTTTTGAAAATACTTTGTGAATCATGAAATACCCCGCAGGTTTTTGAACTTAAAGCAAGGGCAATTATCAGTTATCACGAGTAGATGTCATAAAATTTTATAATGCACTGTTTTTTCAAGATCGAAAATACCAAAAGTTTATAATTCTGAGTCTAAAAAGTTCCATTCATGTTTTACAACTTAATTAGCATCAGGAAACCAATTATCTACTGATTTTATTTGCACAGTTTAATCATCCAATTACAACTTGCACATTATCCCAGCTAATATTAAACTTTGAATTAACAGATGTTCCAAGATGTCGTCATGGGCATAAAAACTTCTAAATATCTATCTGGAATTATCTTTTATAAACGGATTATACGATAATTCTCCTTTCTCATCACGATTTCTACTCAAAATAATGATTTAGATTGATTTTCATAAGTTATTCCCCTTTTTCCGAAATGAAATGTTTCAAAATTGAGATTTCTCATCAAAATCAACTTATCAAGTTGCTGTGCGCTAAACGTGTAGAAAACATAGTTAACAGAAATCACAGTCGCAATCTTATCACTTAAATGAAAATTTTTCAAGCCATTTCAACAAAGTTAATATACTACTATTAGTAAGTACGTAATAATGATCTTTACTACGTTTCACATAGTAAATGTCATTTATATGCCCTGAAACTCTATATAAACTCAATAATATTTACTTTGTCTCTTATTATATCATCTCCTTATTCAGAAGTCCTGAAAATCGAAATCAAAATATTTTATTGAATCAGTTATAATTCTGTCACAAACTGAAACATCACTTAGACATAATTTAAAATATTATGGAAAATTATTATATCTGTGATAAAAAATGGTGGATCGACTATATGTTTCAATGTTTGAACAATTGTCAACAGTGTCTAGTGAAATTTAATTTTAGCAGTGAATGAGTGTCAATAACAGACGGAATAATGATTTTATAGGTTTTCAAGAAGAAGAAACTTTCAAACTAAGTTCCCTGTCAATTCACTTTCTCATTTTTTTTAAATGTTAGCTCAAAATTCATGAATCCATTACAACAGAATAGGAAAATAAAATAGGAAAATCGAACCCAGAATGGGATTTCCCATTTCGCAATCGGTATTCATAAATATAAGGGAAAGAACCAGCATTCAATGATCTTTACAAATTACAAATGACTAAAAACTGTATTCACCGATGATGTCATCTCACCGATGTATAAATTTCCTCTTGGATCGATCACGAGAGTAAGTTGCTTATTATATATATTTCTACGTAAAAAAAACAAAACATCGTGAAACTTATTAGAAAATTAAATATTACAAATATTTGTAGATTCTTTTATAAAAGTATGCTGGAATCATAAAAAATCTTGCTTTAAACATTAAGACATTGTAAGATTTGATTTATCAAAGGAATGCGGTGCAGTGCATAAAAAGCATATTTTGTTTATTTATAAGAATTGCTTTGAAACTGGAATCTTCTTGAGTCAATTATTGACAGAAAAAAATCATTTTATCTAGAAATGAGGAGAGAGTTACTGAGAAGATAATTGAGTAAAAAATATGATAAGGTGCCTTACTTAAATTATTTTTAATTATATTCTGTAATAAATTTGATATATTCTCGTCCTTAATTATTTTCTAAAAAAGGTATATTAAAAATGATGGGTAATTCCGACAATTGAGGTATAAGGAAGCAATTTACCACCCACTAGAGCTGAAATGCCAAGAACTTCTCGCTTCTCTGTTCAATCATTTCCTCTTAATTAAAATGAAATATAAAGGATAAAAATTTTGTTCCTTGGCAAATACTTTTATTCAGTGACTAACTAGACTATACATACAGTTGTTACCCCTCTCAGTTAATCGGTAAAACGACTGACCGGTACACTTATATTCTTTATAAGATCAGAAGCTACTCAGCTCTCGTCGGAAACAGTCGACTATCTCTTCGGTGAAATTTAAAAAAACTAATAATGTCGATTTTAAATTAAAATTATTCATTAGATATAGTTATTAGGCTAGACTTAGTGTAGATTTTTGAATTTATTTTTGATGACCAGCGATCGCAACAACAGAAGGTGTGTATAAATTACCTTTTATAAATACTTCATGTTATTACTGTGATTTTACTGTGAGATGCAATAGACTTACATCAATGTAATAAATAAATATAGCTATGAGCACAGAATAATCTAATCAAAGACGAATAAATCAAGAAATAAATTAAGTCACCATCCATACTATCTAGTATATCTCTAACTAATAAGAATTTATATATTTTTCTTTTTTTCTACTTCTTTAATTCAAGTAACTTGTTAAATAGTTTATTACGCACCTGCTTTAATTATTCATGGCTATTATTAATTACTGTTTTGCTCATTTTTAGAAATTAATTTAAAGGAGTCCATAATTATACTCTCTTCATTCGAATTAATGAAAAGAGAGCATATAATGTGCGTTAGTAATTAGATACTACACCGTCAGAAATAAAATAAGTAACTAATGTTTTATTCATATTATTCGTATTCGTATAAATTGACCAATCAAAAAACTACGTCAATTTAAATTGAAGATTCTAATCTCTTAAATTCTTCATGTCATTGCAATTTTTCCTTATAATATTCCTCTTATTCGCGTAATTTAAAAAATTATCTAATAGTAATGACTTATTATGATTCTGATTAACTTAATAGGATTTATTTAATCTCTATACAACATAAGACATGTAAAAATACATATGTAATTATTACGTGTATAAAAATTAATATGTTGGAAATGGAAGCATCCAAAAGCACAGATTTCTATTTTTGCATTATATTATTTATATTATTTAAATTATACATGTATCTTCTAGTTTTATTTGTGATACACGGGTGAGTAAAAACGTTAGGAAGACTTATGAACGATATATCGAGTTTCCTTATCAGTGTTAAATGCACTGAGATGAAACTAATGGAATACCTTTTGTTCATTACTAGTATCAGTAAAATAATTTAATACTACACGATTTGAGTGAAGATAAGAAAATAGACTGAGGGAACTCCGGCAATATTCTCTCCACCAATCATTTCTTACAAAACACGTGTCACGTCGTCATCGTTCCTTATCAACTCCTTGCATATACGAACTCTGTGAAAAAAGTAGCTGTATCGTCTCCGTTGAGTCTCTTTATTATCAGTCAAGTGCTGTCGCGTGCTCGAAACGGTTCCACTCACTTTACAAATCAGTGACTCCTAACACACACCACAATTGCAAGGGGAACCCCATCACAGAAAGAAATTCGATTTGCTTCATCTTCTTATAAATTTTGCGGCCTTCGTTACGCTTTTTTAAACTGAAAAACTCTTTTGCCAATCTCCTCACAACCTGCGGTTCTTCTCTAAAGAACAAATCGAAAAACGGTAGTGATCTTTTTGCATCGACAAAACTTTTGCAAAGCGATATATCTTTTTGCAAGTATCAAATTCTTGAATCGGGAAGTCTTCCGCGATACAAATTGAAGATTTACGCTACGACTTCTTCACTTTTTTCTTCTTCTTCTGAGATCGGAATTTCCCGGCTAAGCTCCGACACGCTGGCGCAAATTCAACTTTTGTCTTCGCCGTGAGTATATAATTATAGTGTTTTTAGAAAATTAATGGTGTTTTTTAAATTATTAGTAATTTATTTGAATCATGGATATGAACACTTCGTTTTTAAAAGTGGGAATTTTTCCGATTGAAAATGGGACAAAATTAATTTTTAGAAAAAAAAACGCAACGCCAGTGCGCTTCTTGGTTCCGTTTTTTCTTTGAGAATTAATTTCATTTCATTTTAACACCAAAGAATTTTTAATCCCACTTTTACAAGTGAAATATTTTTGTCCATATTTTAATTTCAGGCGCTCAATTTACCTAAGTGCGAAATGAAAAGTATAAAGTGGAAAGTAGACATTGTTACGTAATCGATAAGTTGTATGAAATTATGTAATTTTTTGAACCAGTTTATTTTGTAGTTTGTGAAATTTTTATCTGACCTCATAATAAAAAACGTAAATAATGCATACAATAATTTAAAGTTTACAACATTACAGTAATTTAAAATTGCTAACTGGCGAGATATAAATAATTTTCAGTGAGTAAATTTTCGATCATGTTCTATTATGCGTCATTTTTTATTAATGGAAATACCTATAGTTTATAAATAGAGGAGCAAGAAACTATTTTTTTGTCTATATTGTACCTAAAATTGCAACTGTTTTAAAAAAATATGAATAAAATTATAACTTCGGTTTATTGAGCTGTTTACAACTTAGAAGCATTATTGGTTCCTTTATCAAAATATTTTACGTGATCTAGATTAAAATTCGTAGTAATATTAAATATTACCTCATTCCTATCTTATCTAACAACTAAAATCACATCATAATGTTACTAAAAAGATAACATGTAATATATTAATTATGATACGAAATTAAAATGGTCGAATTAAAATTCGAATGATTGAATCAACTGATACATATTTTTTCGAATTCAAATTCTACCAATTCTACCATTAAATGCAATAAATTAAATTTAAATCATGTCAATTGTTCAACTAAAAAAATCAATTAAACGCAAATCAAAAGCAGAAGAGTTGCACAAAAGATAATAAATCGAGGAAAAAGTATAATTGAATGTCTCGTCATTAATCGTGGTGCTGAATTTAAAGATATGTCCTTACCATTTCTAGATATAATTAGAAAATGGGATTACCTCCTCAAAGTAATGAATATTTGATTCAATAACGTGAATAATTCATTACAGGAAATCAATTTTTAGTATTTTTGTTTTCATATCTACTATATCATATGAATTCCATTAGATAAAAATAATTTAATAAGTTGTATAAATATATCTAAGGAAAATATGTTTTTAATTGATGTAAGGACTAATTATTCCAAAGAACAATGTTATCTACAATATCCTGAGATCGAGACACTAGAAATAACACTTTCATGTTCTTATTGCAATTCACGGTGTCACAATATTTATATAACTATGTTTCCTAAGTAGATTTGCACGCTTTGTGATTCCCGCGTGTTTTAAGAGTAATTTTGACGCAATTAAAAGTCTTTCGGAAATCTTTGTGCGTTGGCAATTTGATATTCCATCCATATGTAGATAATCATATAGAATATGAGCGACACGTTGCCTTTATTGTCGTCTGCCTGGCCGTCTGTAATATCGTGCGTGATCTAACATGCAAAAATTCTTGCTGATATTTCATGGGTGTAAAGTTACTCATCTTATCAGAATCTCATTTCATTTTGAAGATCAACGTGTTTAATTACAATAATAAAGTCACCTCCGCATTGATGGCCGATGAACTTATACTTTATCTTTTACATCTCCACAAATAAAAGATTTTTATCATCCGTCAATTATATCAATGACAAAAGATTTTTATTAATAAAAAATACCTTCTTAATCTGCAATTTGTTTCACTTTAATCGATTTAAGGTATTTGAACACTAAAAAATGTTACAAGATATTGAAGAGAGATAACTTCGAATCTGATTATAAATGATTGACAGTTAATTAAAATGATTATAGATAATTTCAATTGAATGCCATAGAATTTTAAGAGAAAATTCGGAAGTTGAAAATTTAAAAACGAGTAAAATAACATCAATAAATTAGGAATGACTGAAGTCTGAATAGTCACAAAAGAACAGAATCTAGTAGTCTTTCAAATGCAAAATTACTTTTGTATTATTTAAATTAAAAATACTTAAAAAATAAATTATGAATAAATTAAACCATTTGATTTCCATGAAGGAAGTCACGTGGTTAATTTTTCATGCTAGATATAATGAAATGCAAATTATTAATTTAGTGTTGAAAACTACTTTTAATTTAAACTCTTAATATAATAGAATAGATTGAAAAATAACATTTTTTGAGTGCAATTGTCAAGACTCTCTTACGTCAATGATGACAATGGACAGTGTTGAGGTACGCGGTACTTTAGTAACTCCATCAATGTTGTATGAACAACATGCGCGAACCGATTGTGCTAAGTTTAAAAACATCCTTCAATTAAGAATCTATGTGGAAATCAAAGTCTCAATAATATCGAGGTGTTGTTTATCATATTTAATTTAATGAACAAGATAAGCAAAGATCGTACGTGATTTACAATTTGAAAATTTTTACATTATTATCAACCATCTTGGAATCAAGAGATAAGCATTGGTAAGCAATCTACTATTGTATCAGACAATTAGCTATCGTGAAAAATACGACCTCATTTTATCAATGTAATGATACGAATAACTAGAACAAGAAAATCCCATCTTGTTTGTTAATCCTACTCAAATTCCAAAATTCAAAGAACAATTTGAGTTTTATACTATGTTAAAATCTTGCAAAACATTGAAAGTACAAATATATTTATTTAAAATGATGTAAAGTTTCAAAACAATGCAGAATATTAAGTTTATAGCTGTAAATAACAAAAGTTAAGTTACTTCGAATTGGTCGATATTTTTTATTTCATAAATTCCTTAAATTTTGAACATCTAAATATTGATTGAAATAAAACTGGATATCAACAAATCTAATTACAAATCTTCACAAGATAAAATTTTTCAGAATGACGCATATATCACATTTGTTTTGTCATTACTCTTTTTATTACAAATTGATTACAATTATCGTAATCATACTGGATAATTAAATCCGTAAATAAACAAATTATGATAATTAAATTTTCTTCGCGATGAATCAGTTTCTAGTAATTTCTCTTGAAGGAGATTAATCAAATTTCCTAGAGTATTTTAGTAATTGCTGCTTTAAATCTTAAGGCTCTTACGTTTTGCACTTGACCTTTATCGCCAAAGCTTTTTATATTCTTATCAATCTGTCTCCGTTTTATCTAGTTCCGTTTTTGTACAATTAACCTTAACTACCATGAAATAGTTTGATATTTTCAAGGCTATTAATGCTCCCGTCTATTAAAAAAAAGGAAATATTCCTTTTTCATAAAATCACAAGTTTTAATAACAAAGGGGAAAATAATTTTAGTATAATTTTGGGTGCTCTTTTCCTAGTTTATTTTTCGAACAACAGTGTTGTTTAAAGTACAAACAGTTTATATTCGAATATGATTACTTAAAATTGCAAAAAGAAAGATAAGACTTGAATAAGCTTTTAATTTACCTCATAACGACGTCAATTGACAATTCCGTTGATTGAAATTTTTCCTAAGATTAGGTGTATTTGAATTTCTATCTCTTTTATGGCATCTTTCAAGGTTGATGTGGATTTATTAAAAAAAGAATTTTCAAATGCGGTATGAAATTTGAATTATACTGTTAAAATTACAGACATTTTTCTTCACATATTTTTCAAGTTAATCGATAGTGATAATCATTCTAAATTTAATCTCTGAGTTTCTCTTGATTTTATCTAAAAGATTCGCGATAAAATAATCTGCATTGTTTTCCAAAATCCATGTAATTCGTTAATTTTCTTGCGTAAGAAATTTTTATCTTGTGAGTAATAAATTTATTTAATTTTTAAGAGAAAATCAAAAAAAGGGTACGGTTTGGATTCGAAAGAATACGATAGTTAAGTAGGTCAGTTAAGTAATAAATATTTTCTTGCCTGACAGAAAACCTTCCATATAAAATTGCGTTTCTGTGATCCGAAGTCTTTATATGAATGTCAGTTTATCGATTATTGAAATACGCACAAGAATCAAGTCTTTGCATCGAAATATACCACCCAGAAGCTATTATTATGACTCAAAAAAATTCACAATAACAATAATAATAATAATAAACAGTAAAATAAGAATTTATTTTTCAGATATGAGCGTTTATGAATTAATTATTAATAATTTAATTCTTTTTTCAGTTCTTACAGCTTAAGGCTGACGGAATTAGGAAGATCAGACAACACATTATCACAGATCGATCCTGCACTAAATTTCTTGCAGAGGTCATATGATCGCACATTCCCTCTGCAAAGAGTAAGGTAAGAAAAATTATAATAATGAACCAAATTAATGATATTAATTGCTATATAAACTCTAATAATAAATCAATGAAAGTCAAGTTTAAGTTGAAAGATTATAGTAACTGATTTACAGTAATTAAAAAAAATCATAATCAAGTGTCTTTGATTACATTGAGTAGACTCGTCATTAATTCTACTACGTCAATGGTATTCTAGGGATAATCTTTTAATTGAAAAAATTTTACAGATTAATCGAATAGATTTCTTATCTAAAGATTCTACTACTTCCGCATTATAAGAATGAATTTCTCCATTATTGCAAGGAAGATTGAAACACCCACTATTCTTTCTGATAAAACTTTTACTTTGCACTTCAAAGTAATTACGTATCTTTAAATACTGAATAAATTTCTGATTAAGACGTTATTATCATCACTGCATTCACTGATAAAATCTTTAATAGCAAAAGCAAATTATAAATCTATTGATGTGAACTTTCACCACAGCAAATAAATACAAGTTCTATTTGATATTAGCAGAAAAAAAAGTTTTCATGGCAAGAAAGAAACTCGTACATTGCACCTGAGCGATATCAAATTTTTTCTGTAGATATCTCTGAAATTATTCCACCAACCTTATCTCCTTTCTCGTCAAGAGTTGATTGTGTAATTGGCTCCTTGAGCAATGAATTGCAAAAATTTGTTAAAAATTGTTAGGAATCTATCTTAATGGTATTAAGGCCACATAAAAGTCATATGTGACTTGGCGCTTGTAATCATATTTCAAGTCGCCTCGAAGTTAATTTTTTGACATGTATGTATTCAGGTGTATTTTTTCTACGCGTTAAAAATTTATGCGCGTAAAAAAATACATTGAAATACGCCAAGAAATTGTTTTTTTCATTAAAACTGCTTGTTTTAGCTGTTTTATAACAAAAATGATAAAACAGCATGTAATTTAGATCACTTGCAATATAATTTAGATTATTTACAATAAGGATTTACGTACTGAATGTCTCCACCCAATAACTCAGTCTCGAACATAGACTAAAATGCATTTTCTCTATTTTTTTTCAACAAAGGTGCCTAAAAAAATGAAAACTGATAAAGTGGGCCTCGGATAAGTAAATACATGGCCTTAAACTTTAATTAATTCTTAATTATTTCAAATTCCTCTATTTGAAAGCTCTCATGGAATGCTGTATATCAAAAACTATAAAGAACGAATCGTGGGTGTTAGATTGAAAAGTCGCTAATGCAATTCTCTACTTTTAACTGTTAATAATTATTATTGCCTTAAATTAATTAAAAGTAGATAATACAATCATGGCAGGAAAAGAATTGGCGTTTAGATTGTAATATGTCGCTATAGGAATAAGTATTAACGCTCTCCTCTTTACAGACATGGTCGTTTTTCCGGCCTTGGCGAATGAACCTACGTTACTTAACGTCACGGAATCAGAAGGTGATGATCAGCTAAGTTTTACCGGAAACCAAGTGCATGTAATAAACGCGAAGACACAAGATCTAATAAATCTTGTCTTCAAACCCTTCGTTGAAATGACGTCTGGAAAGGAAAACTCCGGAATGACTTTCACCGGATTCAATTCTGCTGTTGATGATGTGAAGATAAATGTCCCAAATGATAAGATCAGAGCGGACAACTCCATCGTTAAAAAAGT
Organism: Synergus umbraculus; assembly: GCA_900474325.1. Lineage (NCBI taxonomy): Eukaryota > Metazoa > Arthropoda > Insecta > Hymenoptera > Cynipidae > Synergus > Synergus umbraculus. Next base: position 175,489 of record UCOK01008676.1, read on the forward strand.
CGCAGGTAATTCGGAAGTTAATATATTCATCGCAAGAAGTAGTAGAGCCAAAACAAGAGGTAGAGATGATGACAGAATAAACAGAAAATTCTTCATTCAAATGCTCAGAAATGTTTCATCGAACAACGCAATTAACTATAGCAGAGACGACCTAGAGCTTAGTTTGTTGTCAATGGGTTTAAACTGTAAAGTCGAGTGTAAAGTCTCGCTGAAAGAATCTTGCATTGTCATAGATATGCAAGTTGTAAATGAAGAGTTTTTAAACAGAATCGTAAACTGAAATTAAATTTCAATACTACGAAGGGAATATAGAAACAGTTGTTTGAAAATATCAATTTAATTTTATTATTAATTTTACCTATCGTTTGAAAAAAAGATATACGACATTGTTGATATTAGACTTGTAAATTTTCCACAACAGACTTTTGTCGAGTTCTATGTTTATCATAGATTTCTAAATCGCTCTGAAGATCAAAGAAAGGTTTGAATATTTTGAATTAGTCAATCTCGTTAAGAAATATAATTGTTGATACATTTTACTCTGAATCAGGAGTATAAATTATTATGACTTATCTAAAGAAACTTATTTTTTTTTTAGCTGGTCTAAAATCGTCAAAGGATGATAAGAAAGACAGATGTGCTCCAAGTCCAGGAGGTGGTTCACTATCCAGTGGTACTTCAATAGTAACAATATCTTCTATAACGAACTCTGACCCAGACCCTTTTTTCCCAAATACACCACATGGACATCCTGAAAAAAAACACAGTAGCCTAACAGAAAAATGGCAACACACTACTCTTCAAGTTTCTGTTCCATTTTTTATTGCTGGAATAGGAACAATTGGTGCTGGACTTGTCCTTGCTGAAGTACAAGTAAGTACATTCTTTATAACAATTTCATAAAGAAGATTCATTGTCGTAATTATTTACTTGGTTTATGCAATATCATTTTAGCGAAACTCAAATCAATTTTGCAATTATCACAGTCATTATAAATGATTATCTTCGATGAATTTACAGAATTGGGCTGTCTTTAAGGAAATCTCACAATTGTTTATCCTGGTACCAGCTCTCTTAGGACTAAAAGGAAATTTGGACATGTGTCTCGCATCTCGACTCTGCACTCAAGCAAACTTAGGCAACATGAATTCCTGTAGAGAAATACTCAAAATGATCATAGGAAATATAGCCTTAGTTCAAATCCAAGCAATAGTTGCTGCATCATTAGTTGCTATTTTTGCAATTTCTGTGTCAGCTGCAATGGATGGTAAATTTCAGTGGGATCATTCTCTTTTAATGATCGCCTCCAGTGTCTGTACAGCAACAAGTTCCTGCTTCATTTTAGGTAATTTTCTACCATTAACTAGTTAATCATTCAGAGTGTGAAAGAAATAAGTCTCAAGATTATACGTATCATTTGTAAACAGAGTTATTAGAGGACTTATATAAACAAAATAATTGTTGATTATCTTGGTTGTTTTGTTCACTGACGCAACGTTTTTCTGTATCTGACAAACTGAATCATGATGTTTATCATTGCAATTGACACTTATCAAACCTACTTTCGTCATTTTCTGCATCATTATTAACTCATGTTTGTCTTTCAGATTTTGTCATGATTGCTGTCATTATGGCGTCGCATCGATGCAAAATGAATCCAGACAATTTAGCAACACCATTAGCAGCTTCCATTGGTGATGTGGTCTCCATAAGTGTCTTGTCAGCTATTGCATCTTCCTTCTTTATTCACTTGGAATCAAGAATTTGGATTCTATATCTCGTCATTGCAGCTTATTTAGTTCTCCTGCCAATATGGATTTACATCGTCCTGCATAATAAATACACGAAGAAAATTCTCACTTCTGGATGGGTGCCAGTAATATCAGCTTTATTCATCAGTGGGTGAGTGAAATTATTTTCATTTTTATTTAATTCTGTTTTAATTACGTGATTTATATTTCTCTTTTATTGTTCAGACTGGGTGGACTTGTCTTGGACCAAGCAGTGGATGTTCTTAAAGGTTTCGTCATATTCCAACCGATCATCAATGGAATTGGTGGAAACCTAGTGTCTGTTCAAACTTCTAGAATCTCAACAATGTTGCATCAAACTTCACTCTTGGGCATCATTCCTCCACACACGAAACAGTGGATTTCACCCTGGAAAGCTCTTTTCAATGGAGGTAATTTTTATTTAAAAAATTGTACTTTCTTAGTCTTCTTTTAATTAATTTCCATTGATGAAGCGTTTATTAACAATACATTTATTTTTTTAGTACCTTCAGCAAAAACGGCGAGGATACTTATTGGCATGTCAATTCCAGGCCATATAGTTTTTATATCTGCAGCTGATTACTTAAAGCATGGTTATTCCACAATCACCGTCTATTTTGCTGTTACTTATCTACTCGTGGCTAGCATACAGGTGAGAATCTGTTATTTATCACTGTAACAATTCATTAGAAATTCTGTTAAACTCCAGACATGATTATACTAATTCCATTTTTATATGTTTACAAAAACAGGTGATGCTTCTTCTTTATGTCGCCCATTTAATAGTCCATGCAATGTGGAGACACAAGATTGATCCTGACAATTCAGCAATTCCATATCTGACAGCTTTAGGTGACCTTTCTGGTTCAATTTTACTCGGAGGTGCAATGTACTTCCTTTTGGTAGTTGGCAAGGAGTATCAGGATTGATGGAGGATTCGAAAAAATTCTCAATTTTGAGAAGTCGAATATAAAGTTTGTTGAATAGTAGAATTTAAAAAGTCCTGAAGAGATTTCTATTTCACCGAAAAGGTAGCAATGTGGTGAAACACGTTTCTGCCGAGAGCTTTTTTGCAGCTTCTCAGAAATCTCATGGCATGGAATTCTTTTTCAACATGTAGGAAATCCTAGTCCACTTATTTTAAATATAAACATCGAGTAATAATGAAGTCTTGAATTCTATTATTACCATTAATGGACTTGTTTAAAATATTAGAAAACTAAAAGTGAAAAAGAAAAACAAGAGAAAAAACAAATATTTTTATCTGAGAAAATTTTCCTTTAAATTTCGTACGTAATCTTCCAACGTCAAGGCTTCATTCCAGGAATATTTTAAGAAGATGAGATAGTCGACTTATTATTGTTCTGCATAAAGTGAGAAAAACACACAAGCTTTCATTACCATTGTGTTATGTAAATTTGAACTATATTCTTCATTATACATTAATATGAAAACAAGACCTGGGATTTCATGAATATCTCGATTACTGTATTTACTGTTGCCTATTATTTGATTTTAAATTTTTATTTTCGTAAATACGTAAGTCTAAGTTAAACCACTTTTAAAAGCTTACATCACGGAACTTGTTTGTAAAATAGCTCTTTATTGAAAATAAGTTTTTTAACTCTCATATGAATAATTTAATTTCAAATTGTACGATAAATATACATTTAAATGCATGCTTTATGTAAATATGCATTCCGTATAATTTTTAATGATTTTATTTTTTATTGAGCCAATATTGTGAACAAGAATGTTTCAAGTTTAAGGTATTCCACTTTATTTAGTTCGTAGTATCCAAGACACAATACTCAATAAATATTACTTCCACAACTTTATGCAACAAAATGGTCAAGATTAAAAAAATTGCCTATAAAAAAGAATTTTTTTAACCGAAGACAAAAATTCATACAATCCCCTGTCTCAAGTAGTCTTCGAAAAATGCTTACACAATATAATGTAATGTACTTAACAGAAAAATGTTGAAGAGTGAGAGGAAAAATTGTCTCAAATATATTTTGTAACAAAATGACCTGCTTTGTTATTTCACCCTGTTATTTTAAACTATCTATATTTTTCTGAACAGACAATTATTTAATCAAAAGTTTCAATATTCACTAGGAATTATTATTTATTTTGCTATTCTTTAACAAAAAACTGCCAAGAGCTGTTCCAATTTATATGTTTCAATTTGAAATTGTGCCAAAAATATCAAGAAATGATAAAGGATGCATTGAATAAAAATTAGAATATTGACTTTAGATATCTTGTTCTTATAAGATATTAGGATTATGATAAGAATAGATTAAATGAGAAAGTGTGTGTAAAACGTGAGTACGTTTTCTAGTGCTTAATTCACTAGAAGATGCCATAGAAGCGCCTCAAACTATAACCACGAGGACTACGTAATGCAATGTCGAGCCACTAACAAAGTTATACAGATCAGTGTCGGGTCTCCCGACAATCGGATCGGGTTCATGTCTCTTCAGTAAATATGCTTCATAGTTATGGTAAGTTTCCCACAATTTCCCTACAGAATTCTCCATAGAAAGTGAACTATCCTAAGTGGACGATTTTTAAAGTGTTTCTAGTCATATTCTACTCGATTCTATTCGTAAAGGGGGCTGTTGTTCGGAATGAAGACATCTGTGGAGTTCAAAATGGAAGAAGATTCTATCTGGAACTTGGTGATCAGGGAATACTCTATGCGAAAAATGTGTCTTTTATTAAAAATGCACCGAGATTTCAGGCGTCCAGAATTTATACAACCAACAGTTCTCACGATCAATGCAGTTTTGAACTCGTGACATGTCCTTCATGTGTCATTGCCTTGACTTTTAGAAGTATCAGTCTCTCCCAAAATTGTGGAGAGGGTGGATTTATGTTAGATAGCCCTTGCAGGTGAGAAATTCTTTTTTTTTCATGCTAATTGCTATCTAGAAGAAGAATCTTCTATATAGAAGATTCTTTATTGAATTTTCATTAAAAGCTGAGAAATTAAATAATTTCCAATTGTAGATGCGACTATGTTTGGATATCAGAACCACCTTATGAAGATGTATCTGGATCACCATTTTGTGGACTCTACGCGCCAATTTCATATCGCTCTAATACGAGAACCCTTTCAATTACTCTTCTCTACAGCCAATCGCACAATCATGCTTTCACCCTGGAGTACACATCTGAAAGTATGTTTTAAATCATTTTAAAATTGCACAATTCTGTATGATTGGAAGTGTGTATCAGTGATAGTGATTTGACTCCAACAGGAAATAGGATACACCTCAAAGGAACAGATCTATCATCAGGGATAGGAAAATCAAGGAACAGCACCAGTGGTGGAATCCTCACTTCTCCATTTTTCCCAGCACGATACCCTCGAGATTTAGGTATGGAATACATTATCACTTGTCCTTCAGAAGCTCCATCATGTCGAGTTAGAGTTCTCTTCAGCGATTTTCAATTAGCAGCAGTTTCCATAGTTGAGGTATGTTCCTTTCCAACATCAATCATCGGAATCCTGAAATCCAGAAACACTTGGTAGCATAATAAATTTTTCAGTTTTATGACTGGAATGGTCAACGACTTGATGTCAGCAGTGGAGTCAGATTCCGTCCACCTGTTATCGTCAGTTCAGGTCCATCACTTCTGATCAGATTTTATGCGAATGGTGGAACAGGTCTTGGTTACAAAGCCTTTTACTCTTTCGTTCTTGGACATCTTTACGACAAATCTGTTCAGCCAATAACAGACTGCGGTGGATATGTTGAAAATTTGGGGGGTGCAATCACAATGATAGACATGGCTGATGAAGGAATCAAAATCTACGATTGTGTCTGGCTCATCAGGCCACCTAAAACTTTTCTTCACATGAAGACACACATATACTTCAAGGTCATCACGTTTGACGAAATGGGTATGTCCTTTTTCATAATAACTTGAAGAAGATTTGATGATGAGTCTTTTAACAAAAGTATGAGCCGAGTATTTTCTTCCTATAGCTGGAAATACTGAACTTGTTGTTAAACAAGGACCTACGTCAGCATTGCTACCATTGGAAATTCTTCTACATCCTGCGAGTAAATTGCAACCTCGGAGATTGAAAGAACACATTGCTCCTATTTCTAGTGGTTTTCATGTCAGTCTTCGTGGAACATTTGGTCGAAATTCCCATTTAGCCATGGCTTATGCAGCTTTTAGCTATACAGGTTTGCAACATGTGAAGAAGATGAATAAATCTTCTTTAATTCTATCTTTATTTTATCTTTTATTCCAGATTGTTTTACTGGATCAGATTTTCTCTGCCAGAACCACAGATGTATAGCAAGTCAGCTGAACTGTGACGGTTTTGATCATTGTGGAGACAACAGCGATGAACCAGCTACTTGCACTCGAGGTCTAGATTTTATGAATGACATCTGCAAACCTTGTTCCTTAATTTTTTAATAAGATTCGTAAACGAATTATCCATTTCTTGCTTATCCATTCTCAGATTGGGATCTAGAACCTCAGGACAGGAAGTGGCATACATACAAGGCTAACTACTACTTTCCGAAAATCGACAGATATCCTGATTTAAAGACAGCGACTCTAGTCTTTGTGGCCAGCAGTTTGGGTTTGATAACACTGATTTCTGCTCTCATTATTTTGCTATACAGAGTTGGTGCAAGAGCCAGACAGCAAAGGGAATTACAATCCCGATTGCAGACGATCAGCGAACTCTTAGGTACATTCACGAACATATGATGCATTTCATAAGACAATGTCTAATCATATATTTAGGAACCACTGTTCTTGATTTTACAGATGGTGCACGACTTGATGAGGCCAATATGACGGATGACCCGCCTGTTTACGAATCTCCACCAGGTTACGATGAAGTTGTGAAGTTAGGGTTGGAAACTGAATGTGGAAAGAGGAGGAAGAGAAAGTTTAATTCAAGTGGTTGTAGAAGTAGAAGCAGCCCTAGTCAGTTCTCGTAAGTATCAGACATCAGACTATATTAATCATCAAATGGAAAACTCTATGTTTCTTATTACCTTTTACAAGGGATGAATATGAAGCTCAGTCAGTCGGTGTCTTGCCAGACGGAGCAAGTACAAGTCACAGTTATCAAAGTATTCCTGTTACTGATTCAAGTGTGCAACAAACTGTACCTGAAAGTCCTCCTCCACCTTATGTCACACCACCAGGAACTGTTTCAAAAGAGATGAATCTTCTAGGTCTCGTTGATTCTCCAGAGTGTAAGTATTCATTAGATTAAGATGATATTTTCCTTTTATAATATCAGAAAAAGGAAATTAAATAGACCTGATCCTGGGATGGTTTTCAGGTTCAGATAATCTGAGTGATCATGGTGATAGAACGAGGCGTTGTTGGATTCAAGGCAATGGAGAGTATTCAAGAACAGTACCAGTTCTGAATACTGGAGTTTCTGAAGCAACAACTTCAGGTTTAACATCATCCCTTGATGCAGATTCACTTGGTGCGTATCTTCAAAACTATGCTGAAAACTCGTCTGAATATTGTACTTCACAGTTGAACAGTTGGAAAGATGCATCAATGGACATCAATGCAGAATTCGTCGAAAGATCAAACGATGTCGAGGGAATCGTGGTCGTCGCAGAAGATAAGAAAAACAAGAACTGTTCGTGTCATGAAACCTGTGAATGTGCAACTGATGATTCTTCATCAAGTAAGGACCTGGGAATCTCGGCCTATCTGAACCCAAACTCGACTAAATTAGAGGCATCAGTGGTAACACTAACGTCTTCAACTTCTACAACAATTTCACCAACTTCTGATGAAGCTGTTTCACCATTAGCTTCTACAGAAACAGCTTCCTCAGCAGAAGATTCATCATCAGCTCTATTATCATCATCATCTTCCTCAACTCCCAAAAACGTCATATCAAAACTATTCGCTAACTCGAAATTCGTGAACAAGTCTCCTTGCAGCATGAGTTTAAACTCAAACAATTTTTCCACAGGTTCTACCTCTCCTTGCAGTTCATTTGGCAAATCTTTCATGCGAAATGGTCTCACCAGAAAATTTTCAATATGTTCACACGATAGTCATGCAAGTAAAATCACTGTCCTAAGTACTAGTAGCAGCTATGAGAAATTGGAAAATGATTTCGAAATTGTGTCTGAACCTTGTAGTATCATCAGTTCAAATACAAGAATGGACACTCCTTCTAATACCCCAAAAATGGGAAAAAAAAGAACAATATCTTTAAAAAAGCCTTCTTCTAGTAGATATACAAATTGTGACCTTAAAAGTCTAAATGAAGGAATTAAAGTTCTTGATTCATTCCTAGTTAAACATGGGATGAATGAGAACACTTCAAAAAATTCGTCAAGTATAATGCTTTTTGGAACTCCAAAACACTCGCTAAAAAGAGTTCGAAAGCCTCATAGCTCTAAGAATGAAGTAGAACGAAAACGATTTTGGCGTTCTACTGGCGATACTTCACTTCTTGAAGTTCCTCGAAGTAAAGATTGATTTATTGAGAATTTTTTTATTTAATTTAAACTTCTCTCAAAGTTATCGAAAAATTTTTACCCAAATGTCTTGGTAGACTTTTAGAAAATTCTTACATGTTAGGGTATTTAATAGTGGAGTACAAAATAAACAATAGAGAATGTAATTTATTTTTTCGACTGTAATAATCAAATTAAAACTTAAGGTGTACTTAAAAACTTCAGAATTTTTGAAATACAAATTCATGTGAATGAAGAGGACTATGTATTTTATTCTGTAAACAAATAAACTCTTTTTCCATAAAAAAAATAGTTTATAACTTCAGATTTCAGTTGCATTTATTTGTCATATTTTGCATATAAAATCAGTCGTCAAGGACTACATGCTTGTCTTATCTCGTAACACACAACACCCATCTGTACATGATTTAAATATTTATAACTCATAACGATATGCTTTTATTTCCATTATTCAATTGTAAATTATTTAATATTGATTTTAATAGTGAAATAATAGATTTTTTTACACACGTGCTAACAAAATTTATTTTCTTCTCACATTTACACTCTGTGTCAACTTAGGATAACTTATTTTCAACACTCTCATAAGCACTTTATAAGTTATCATTAAAAACTTAATTATTTGGAAAAATATTCTATTCTACATAATTAGACCTGATGGAAACTTTTATATAATAAAACTAAATTATTTTTTTATATCTTTATTTCCTATTCTATAGGAAAGAAAAAACTTAATTTTAATGATTCAAAAATGATAAACCAGAATTGCAAAGCACCCAAAAATTAATCAACTCACTCAGAATTCATAAACAGGAACAATAATCTATTATCGATTTTTTTAATACTAAATTTAGCACCTTCAGTTCTTATATTCTATAATTTTTGGGTTCAGCACACATAGTTTTCCTTAGTTCATTTCTTATTAAGAAGCACACTTGCAAAAGCACTCGATAACATAAAAATATTATTATTAGAAAAAAGTATTCAACTAGCATTATACTTGTACCATTCTGAAAAATGTTACAAATACTTTGATAATTTTGTTGTGAAGTAGGCTACAAACCCAGTACCATCTCATTTTTGGTCTTAGCTTTTATTGATAAATTGAATACTATTTGTACGTTTTTGCTATAATATAATGTAACTATTTTATAAAAATCAAGGATTTCATCCTTAATCATAACACTTTAAACAAGAGTTTCTAAACCTAATATGATTCTCTTTTCCTCACTTTCAAATCTGTGCTTTTTAAACAGTGCCAATAACTAACAAGTGAAAATCTAAACTAAACTCAGTCGATGGATCATTTATTTTTTAGAATTTATCTCTTTTCATTTAAATATAAACATTCGTCAATCATCAATTATTTATCAAACTATCAATCGAACTATATATTATCAAACCCACTCTAATCCAGTTTGGCAACTGATATACATCAGTAATCCTTATGATAATAATAATAATGATCATAACTGTAATTATAATTTTCCCACTCTTAAAATGACTCCAATTATAATTTTAATTATGGTAATTATTCCTCGAGTCGTTTACTTGACACAATGACAGTACCTCTTTTGACCAAAATCGAGGCATTTTGCGCTGTAAGCATACGAGTTTATTCTACTGACCTCCTCATCAGAAATACTGTAATTACCCGAACCGTAATATCGTACTGTCGCTTCGAATTTTGCATCTCCAGGAGTCAACTGAATCATATAAAAGTACTCTGTTGGAAAAGTTGAATTTCCAGCCAGATCTAGAACTCGATGAACCCTGTGAATTTTCTTCACCTTCTGTTTTGAACATAGGCGTTTGCCTTTTTTGTTCTTATAATTCTTGACTATACTTTCAATGTGATTGGCGATTTTTTGAGCACCTGCTACCACAACTTTATTGTCAACATCTTCCTTTTGGAAGGCTGTACAAACACACCAATGAGAAGCTACTCCAGCATCTTCACAGCCTCTCTTCATTGGTACATTTCTGAAAAGTGATCCACACTTTGGACAACCGGAACTGGAAATTGCTTCTCCACCAGCTCTGGTCAAAATATCTCTCAAAGTATCGTAAAGATCATAAGGAGAAGTCAATCGATTTTGATTGACTGTTAGAGCCTGATAGGCCTCTGGATCTTCTTCTCGAAACCATTCTGGAAGCCAGATGTAGATGAAAGGCAACCTTTCTTCGTACCAACCTATGAAGGTGTTTCTGATGTCTCCATATCGCATTCCATGATCACTCAAGAAGATTACCATCGAGTCGTTCATTACACCTTCTCTTTCAAGATGTTCCAATTTTGTAAGGATATGAGTGTCCATTGATGAGAGGCCATTGATGGTGTCATGGCTGATGGAGTTCATCCAGAAAAATCCAAAGTATGGTAGACCTAGGAAGCTTTTCGCGAATTCTATCGCATAGTCGAGGATTCTTTCGACTGTCACTTCAGGACCTGTGCAGTACTTGTCACCGAATCTTGTTCGGACATTTAGGACCTTTTCACTGGCTATCATATAAGGCCGTAGGTAATAGTCTGTCGGGGGATCAACGAAGCCAACCTGAAAGTGATAAGTTCAATTAGATATAGAAGAAAAAATCTAATTTAGGGTTGATGTCTTCATTCCGAATAACTGCAATCAAGATCAATCAATTAATCAATCAATCAGAATAATGCTTAGTCTAACCTTGAGGTAGTTAAACGTGCTGATTCGAGCCTCGTCTTCTGCATAAGCTGTGACATACCCAGCATTTCGAAAATTGTACCAAATTATCGGACAATGATCAAGGCCAAAAGGAACTGTGGGTTTGCATCTACTGTAAGAATTTTCTTGACTTTGACCGGTCAGAAGTGCCATCAAATTAGGAAAAGTATTTTCTCCCATCTTGTTGTAGCCCTTCATACTCAGCCATCCCTTTTCTCGAAGATGATTTTCTGTTCGGGGTAGAGTCCTTTGGAGATTTAGTCTGGAGACATTGTCAATGCCTAACAACAAAACACTCAATTTTTTTTGCCTTCCAATTGTTGAATTGACAGATTCAGAAACGTTAAAACGATCCAGAACTTTCTCAGGATTCAGAACTGGATGTACGTTCTCGTAAACTGATGTGATCTTTTTTGACTTCTTGTACTTCATCTTCGATTTCTCTTTCGTTCCTTTTGCCCCTTTGTTTTCTTTGCAGGATACCATCAGGACCTCAACCTCTTTGGGCAAGATGACTGAATTGTTAAAGTCGACACAGTGTTCAATTCTGAATAATGATAAAAATTTTTATTATTTCTAGTTTAACAATATGAATTAAAAGCAGTTCTTTAGGAAAAAATATTCTTACGTGATTGTTGAGTCAAATTTTTCCTGTGGCTTTGGTTTCTGCGGAATTGGCCTGATAATCGGAGCCCAGCAACATGAGAGCCCTTTATAGTGTTTGGCCTCTTTTTCGATGATCATTAAAATGCTGCTGCCATTGTTATCGCGTGTTATCATTGTTAAAAGTGGTGATTTTGAGCAGACCTGGAATTTCTCCTTCTTTACAAATTTAACAATGGATGGATCTAGAGGACTCTTCGAAAGCATGTGACATTTCGGATTCCACACCAAGTAGCCATCAACAATACCTAGAAATTAATTTAATATAGGACATATAAGAGATAACTTGACATCAAGTAAATTTTTAGAATTGTAGAAAATTTTGAAAAATGTTTTTGTACCAGTTTCGTTGTACGATTTGAAAGACAAGTATTGTAAATTTCCATTTTCATTGCCAGAAAGAAAATACAGTGTCAGAATCAAAATACAGGGCAGTATTAGAAGAACCAATCCGGGTCTTCGACAGCAGAATTCTTTAAATCGAGACCACTTCGACTTCAACATTTTACACCTGATCAATCAAAGTTTCAGCTTATCTACAATGAAGTCTAAAAAATGTCTTCTTCTTAAAATCTCCTGATCCTTTATCTGACTATGAATTTTCCTATTTTCACTTCCTTTCAGCGGAATTTCATCAGATTCTTCATCCACTTCCATTTCCTCAGTTTCACTTCTACTATTCATTTTCTAATGGAAGACGATCTTCAAATTTTTATTGCATGATGGCTCCTCTTCGAGATTATAATCATCAATAATCTAAAAAAATATACATCACTTTTATCTATTATTTCTTTCACTACCAATTGACGTTACAAATTTATTATTGATATCACAAATTGAAAAGTTTCTACGAGTTTTTTTCAAATGAAATTACAATGGCGTGTAACTTAATCGAATCGTTAAACTTATCGCTAAAGGAGTGGGAAGAACTATAGAGTGTAATATGAAATTAATGATGCGGTATGTATAGACTTTCTGTAGGTCACTTACAATAAAACTACTTTAACATAACGACATTCGAAATTGAAATAAAAATAAGAGCTCATTTTTCTGAGTTTAATATTACAACTAAAAGTCAAAGCCAAATAGAAGTAGTAGAGAAATAGAAGTAATAATTTTGCTGTCATGAATATATCACATTTCCGTTATCCACAAGACATTTTATAGCTTCTCTCTTATCATTTCTTTTTTTCTAAGAATTATTTCCATTCTCTTAAATGTAAAACATCTTATATAACATATTCATTTGAAAGATACTTAAAACCGAAATTGTTTGAAAGATTTTGTGATCTATTTCTTGTCTATAAATACGTTTCTCGTAGTATATAAAAATAAACTTACGTTTGAAGACAAAAGTAAAAAATATCTAAAAAATCAAGACCAAAATATAAATTTATTTTAAAACTGTATTGAAAAGTATTTCTCGCAATAATAAATGTTTATCTTTATTCCACTGTATTATAATTTAATTTGAACTTGAGAAACAGATAATAAAATTCCTTGCAAGTGTGAATTAATGATTTGCATATTTAATATTTGAACGTGATGTAAAGATATAAAAGCAGACGTACATCGATCCGAATGTGTGATATATTCAGAAAATTGGCAGTATTTTGAGAAAGTATGATTAAAAAATAGTTAATTCTCTAATTTCGATTTTTTTTGAATGATCAAAGACTTACGCTTCTTTTTTTTTTTATCCGAGACTTTGTAGCCGGGAATTTATCACATAATTGAATTTCAAGAATGAAAACAGCGAAACGTATTCATTTCACGTGTTATCGCGGAGCAGTACGGCATCCGACTGAGCCGCACCAACCCTTCTTGAAACGCGCAAGACAGGCCAACCCCAGACAATTGCAGGTGGCAGGGTGTATAAGTATTTAGACATGCTAAGTGCACGCCTGTCATTTAAAGACAGAAGGTGGTTTCCCATAAATTTCCTAATAATTTGTCTCGGCGTTAAATGGTCGTTCTTAAGCTAACATACAATAAAAAACAATTATATTATATTATTTTTGACATAATAAATAAAAATATATGGTACCGTCATATTAAGCAACAAATTTTATAAAACAAGTTTTATTTTTACACTACAAATTAATAAAAACAATGTTTTTGTTTGAAAATTGTATAATGAAAAGTACAAAAGTAAATGACAGGATATCCTCAAAGTTTATATGTGTTATGCATGTAAGGTCACTTAGTAATTACCACAAGTGCAAATGTAATTTCATCAACTTTCCACTTGAAATAATAAATATTTGTTGTTTAAACTAAGCCATTTATCTTCGTCTGTACGAAATAGAGATAAATGGCCTAGTTTTAGTGAAAAAAATTTTTTATTGCAAGCCTAAAGTGGGCGAAATTAAATTGCTTTTAAAGAAGTTAATATACAAGATGACGGAAAAGATAAAATTTCAATCACGCTAAAATCAATTTTTTATAGCAAATTTTTTTCAGTAGGGTTGTAACAAAAATAGACATCAATTTCATAATTGGATCAGTGCACTATATTCTAAAGTTAATTAAATAATTTACATATTTCTAAAATAATTACTTGATTTCATCATTTGTAATCGTTTCATGAGAAACAATTTTCATATTATAATTGAAGTTTGAAATCTCTTCATTTTAACTCGAGATTTACTATTCCTAGAAATCCTTTTCCTGTGAACAATAATCTTCTGTAAAAATTTGATTTTAATTGTTTTATTATTTTTAAAATAATTTTCACTTCAAAAGCATAAAAAGTGCGGCCAAATCATCAGAAGCCAAGAATTGGGTCATTACACTTATATTTCTAAAATCAATACTGCTCATGTTTTCAATGACAGAGTGTTTTCGCTAAAAAGAACATTTTCTATTCGATAAAATCTCAATTGTGTTGAAGTGCACTCAAGTCTGGAGTAAAATTGGGTAAGGTTGGGTGTAGAGGATATTGACGGGTAACTCCGTGGCGCAGTCGCGCAATGACCTCGTAATCTTCGTAAACTTTCAGGGTCGATTGAAAATTTTCATCAACTTTTGAAAATCCTTCGCTTACTTGAAAAATTCATTTATAAGAAAAGCTCCTTCTTTGGAAATGCTTCTCATTAAAAAACCACCAATAGATGTTCAAACTTCCACCTGCAAAGTAGTTAACTTATAGTATCGTCACATATTAATTTTTCGGAATTTATATCAATTTATAAAATAATCTTATAGATTACATTTCCGTAAGAACATTTTGAATCACATAAGTATAAATCTTCCCCTTGTGGCTCTGAGTCAAATTGAAGTGCCGGATTTAGACTCAGGTCAGTCTTTAGTGCCAATTATATGATAAGTACAATATTGTGACCTCGACTGATTAGAAGGCTACGACTTGAAATTGAAACCCATTATTTTATTTTTAGAACAAAATTGATTTTAGGCACCTATAAAAATATGTGCATTAATTGAAAAATGACTTTCGCTTTTGAGAATCAATATTTCAATATATTGATATTCATATACATATTGATTTTCATGTTAAAATTGCAATTTTGAGGAATATCTTCTTAATAATTATTAATCGAAGACAACCTGGTTTATTTTGGAACAAAGCTCCACAATCTTGAGTCAAGAAAGATGTCATATATCTGCCACTGCATTGCAGAATGCAGATGGTACCTTTCAAGTTTGCCCTCACCTATTTGTGAGGTTCCTTATAAAAGCCAATGAAGGCGAAACTTTGAAACTATGTCACGTTATATTCAGAGGCTTAAAAATACTTTTAAACCAGTTTGAAAAAGGATAATTAGAAACGAATTATGTCAAGATATACCGTATTTTATTACAAAATAAAAAAAGATCATTGCGAATAAGTATTTATTCGAACATATTATCCACTCACATTCATATGAAGTTTAATGAGTACTAAGTAATTCAAGCCTGTACTTGCTATATATGAAATTTTATAATCGTGGGATGTGGTATAATTCAAAGAAGTATTCAAATTCAAATAGAAGCCGCAGCTTGATTCATACGGGTCTGAATTGTTCTTGCTAATTCTACTTAATAAATACTTATTAACTTATATCTTCACATGCATTGTGAGGAAATCTATTATGAAGTCCATTATTGCTAAATTAAACCTATCATTACTTATTTTCTTTGTTCAAAAAAACTTGAATTTCAGCGTAGTAACTACTAACTAGTCATTCAAAAGTTTATGGTTACATCCTAAAATTTCAGCCATGTTTACCACTAATAAAAAGGCACTTAATTTTTTATGTAAATTTCAAATCTAATTATTCCTAAACTTAAATAGACTATACATAATTTCTTAATGCCCGAAGAATATTAGGACGTAACCGTTGTTGGCCTAGAAAAAACAGTGTAACGTGAGAAAATGAAGTTAATGGCTTTCATTTTACAAATCTAAAATAAATAGCTCGAAAAAGCATTCGTCGAAAAAACAGACTGCTTCTTTGACAAACTGATTCATCCATCTTTGGTCATTTGCAGCAACCAATACTTATCCTACTCTCTTCTATTTCAATCGTATTTCTTTAAATTCCAAAATATTGGATGACAGAAATAAGAATCAAAATTTTGTTTTCCTCTTCCATTTACGATGTCAATTTTCCAAGCAAGGCCTGGCTCGTCAAGTAGTGCAGTTAAGGCACATCATCACATCCTGCAACATTTCAGTGTCGACAATTAACTTCCTGCTGCACTGCATATTTTTTTATCTTATTATGTGCAGTGATATGATTTGCAGTTCGTGTGAAAAAATCATACGCCCACCATATGCTTTCATTGATAAGGATTGCAGAATGCATACAAGTTTATTAGAATCTGAATGAACATATGCATTATGTTCTACAATATGTTATTAAATGAAAGAACATTTATTGATGGTATTTTATCATTTAATTTAAAAATAATTTACTGGTCGCTTTTTAATAACTTTTAGTATTAATATTAATGATGAAATACTCACTGCAGACGGAACAATGTATCTCATCAGAATTATCACCACATCCATCCCTTCCACTGCAAGTAATGGCATCAGATCTACATCTTCCATTTCCACATCTGAAAGGACAAAACCTGGGAGCTATTCTGCCTCGATTTCTCGTTCGACAAGCACCTCGAGGCTCATCACTTCCATCTCTGCACGACACAACCGCATTGCAGAATTCGTAAGCTGGCAGGCATTGACCATTGTTACATCGAAAAGCTCCTTCCGGACATTCTAGAATCGTAAGATCGTATCATAAAAAAGAGGTTGCTATTATATCGAAAATTATACATTCTCACAATCTCGAAATCTAAAGCCACATTCTTAGAATCGAGATCAGAGTAGTCAACTGATTTTTAGGAATTTTAAAGGATATCCAAAAAAATTACTGATTAGAGATGATAACCAGTTATAGAAATAAATTGTATGCTATCATTCTCATGTTTTCACATACTTCTTCGATTATTGCATCCTTCCTCATCTTCTCCATTAGGACAGTCTTTGCTTCCATCGCAGAGTCCAGCCTTGGAAACACACATCCCGCTTTTGTGGCACCGGAAAGCCTGGACTGGACATCTTGCAGATGAGCATTCCTCGTCTGAACCATCCTTACAGTCTCGTTTTCCATCGCAAACAAAGAACCAGCTGATACAGTTTCCGGAACTTCTGCATTGAAAAGTTCCAAGCTCACATCCGGTTCTTCGAGCACTGCAGGTGGAGTTTCCTCTTCCACGATACATGCAATCGCAGATGCCGTTTATGCATCGCGATTTCGGATCTGCCATTTGGCATTCGATGTCTGCTGTGCAAGACAAACCAAGGCTGATCGCAGAGTAAATATTCCCACCTTCGTGTCGGTCAGTCTTTAACGGAACTGAAATTCACAAATAAACAATCAAATTTGATATTTTAAAAATAATGTCTAAACTTAATTCATGAATAGAAGCTTAATGAAAATGAATAGAAGTGGAATCACACCTGAGGCTTGAGTCGAGGTAGTTTGAACAAGTTCAGTGATTTCCGCGTCTACAACAACCGCATCATTTTCTTCTGGCAGAGCGTTGTTACCACTTTGAATAGGTTTTGCATTTCCTTTCGATCGAGTCACTATCACTACAGGCATTGGCTCAGTAGGCGGTGAAGTTGAAAGTAACATTGTTGCATTTTTCAACCATGACATTTGGACGCCTGAAAAGTTTCCGAAACAAGTTGAACATATAATTAATGGATCATATAAAATAGCCTTAATACGGAAAATTATAATCTCTATAACCGACAATTTTATTCACGTAATATCGTGTAAAAGCATGTAATTCCGCACATGCTGATATAATATGCAGAAAGGCATTATTCAGTATCATTAGCGGAAGATCTTGGTGAATAATTAATGGAGCTAAACACCATCGGCACGCAAACTTAAATTATTGAAAGCAATCTCAATTTCTTTACATAAAAGTGTTGAGCGTCATTTTGCGCAAAAGCAGATGCGATGTATTTCATTGGAATGGTGATTAATAGAACTTGTCAATTTTCTGGTGGCTAATGTCATTATCTATTAATAATCTCCCGCTATTTCCCGTTATGATTTATTTTATTGTTTTTTTCTTAATTGTGTAATCGTATTAGTCTCACCAGTGTCTCCTTCCTGACTGTTCATTTCCTCGCTTGTCACATAATTCTGCTGTGTCACCTCGTCACTTGGCTTCTGGAGAACAGATTGCTGCTGCAAATCCAAAGCTGGTCTGACGAGTCGATCAGGACGACAAACCTCACCATCTCTACGCATCGGTGCAGTGCACTGACAACGTCCAAACAAATCCGGGATTAAAAAATCACAGTGGGTGTCACTATCCCATAATCGACAATGAGCATTGCTGTAGCAAACTTGACCCAACTGTGCAGCTGAAATGAAGAAATTATTCAAAAAATACCAACAATTTGTGAGAGTATTTAATAATATGTATTCTCTTTTAGAAAATGAAGAGAATATGATTCTAAAGGTGTTACTGTTATAAACAAAAACGGTTCTTCTCTCCATATATATGAAATCATGTCCTTTTAAAAACCACAAGATTGCATCAATCAATAAATATTGGTGGTTAAATCGGCAATTCGACACACCGCAGAAACCACTATACGTTACGCTCGATGACGTAGGCCACAAGAATTTATCAGAATATCTTATTTAATTCGAACCATATTCACTCTATTTCAATTAAAATAGTAAAATATGTATCAAAAGAAATCCTCACGTCCTAAACAAGTATGTCTTCGAAATTGTAGAAATCCTTCCTCACATCTGCATACCCCAGCAAGACAGCTGCTATTCGCTACTTTTAATGAGCATTGTTCTTTAATGACACAATCTTGGCCGAGAAGATTTGCTGTAATAAAGAGAAAAATTAATTTTATCCTTACCAATTCCAGTAAACTTACATATTTTCTAAATTCACTCGTAAATTCTAAATTTTCACTCGTAAAGTGGTGTATGTCGGAAGATTATAAAATTACCTTTGTGGTCCATAAAACAAGATTATAACTAACAAAAAATGTCACTTACTTCCATCTACGGTAACACTGTTCATTCACAATCATGTTACCAAATATGGGACAATAACGTATCATGTTTCATTCATTTTTTTGTTATTTTTAATTCTACTATCTGAAACTCACATTCTAAGCAGTGGGTGCCATTATATTCAGCAAAATAGGGAAGACATCGACAATAACCCAAGTAACAGCGACTATTGGTGATACTGCTTTCACACTCTCGATCTCTGCTGCATTCTTCTCCTAATAAAAATATTTCCTGTGTCGGACTTGCAGTCGCTACTTCCTGAAAAATAAGTAGAAATCCACTGTTACGTTTCAAGGATATTAATGCCACTATCAAATGGGGCAAAAAATAAGGGGAAATATTAAATTTTTGGCAAGTGTAATCACACTTTTTACAAGTGACGAATAATCCTTGTTCTCCCTTTGTGACTCTTATGGTCGATTCTCGTGCCACGAAATTGCACTCGCACTCGCATTTACGACCGTGTGCGGCCTTTCTTTCGTAACTAATCGCTTCCAGGTTTCCCACGATCTGCAAACAATGCGAACTCTTGGTAGGAATATCGTGGAGGACGAGGAAAACGACGTGATAACGTGGAAGTAGAGAAAAGGTAAACCGATTCACTCCGAGGAAGATTCGTACTGCAAATGTGTGATATCAGTTGTTCATAATATGCAGCTTGTTGGCACACAATATAAACAAACACCCACTTTTCCTTTCTTCATACAAAAAAATATAACTTCAAACAAAAAAACTTTCAGAAATATATATACTGTATATCATATTCTTTACTTCATGATCAAGTTAAATAATTTCAGGCGTTTTTAATCCCATAAGAAATTTTTTTTTTTTCATGGTATGAAGTTACTCTAGTACTTGTTTTTACCTACAAGAAACAAGAGCTACTGTGACGTCGAATTAACTGTTAGACGGGCGACACGTCGCGAAAGTCAATTAACCCTGAGACTTGCGTTTATAATCTTCTTCTTCGGTCAATAGCCATAAATTACTGCTTATATGATGATAAGTCACGACACAAATGACTTTCGTGAAGAAAATTCAATTAATATGATCATATTTTCTTCTATTTTTAATGAATTTGGCTTATATTTAAACTTCCGTTAGACACTGTATGACAAGAATTGAATTTTAAAGAGGACTTTGATTAATAATTAATTAATTTCGTAATTTATATCAATTTTATGGGACCCATTCAATCTTTCAGTTAAACGAAAGATAAAACGTGATATAAATGTAAGTTATGATAAAAATTGAGGAATAAAATGTACACTGAGAAACTCTGTGTTAGAAAAATTACTAATTCGATAGCAAGTAGGGGAAAAATCCTAAAATTGAGACATTTTAATACAGAAAATAATAAATTTTACTATTTAAATAGGAAAAATTGCTCGATATTAGTAATTTTTCTAACATAGAGTTTCTCAGTGTAACGTAAATGTCTAGGAACATGAATGACTTTCTCATTAAAGTAACTATACAGCTTTATGTATAAGCAATGACCGTATTTCAAGAAAAGTGCAATATTAAAAGGATTTCGTTCTCGATTCGATGTCAGAGGGGCCACGTGAACAATAAAGTATAGACTACAATGGACCAGGAGGGCATGTACATTTTCTGTGGCAGTGACCGTAACTACAATGTGATATCCTGAGAATGGGGGTTTGCTCGAGGATGTATCGCATGTACTGGTTGAAGCATTGATTCTACTTTGATTTATTGATCCATTCAAAGGGTGGATTTTCCCTGCATTCAATTATCTGGCGCAGAATTGGTCAGTTTTCCTAATTAAATATCTTTTCTTCGTAAAAAGACATGAAACTCCAATTATGAACATGTTTTAATTGAAAATTGCATTTAAATCATTAACTGCAATAGTGTTTTCAAAAAGGCAGGCAATGCAGAATATCATCATCAATCTATATTATAAATGGACATATTTTCCAAGTTATTGACATTGATGTATGGTAGTAAAGCTTCTGCCGTAACTTCTTACGCTTGCTCGTTATCTTGCATCTGCAATTGCAAATTTTTCCTAAGAGAACTAAGAGTTGTATTTGGAATTCATTTTCAGACTGGTTGCTCGAAGTAAAAAGCGGAAGGGAATAGACTCCTCCTTCTCTTTTCCATCTTTTCTTCACTCCATCACAATTAGTTCTCTCTTAACATCCTTTTTTCTCTTAGTCGGTATTTCGAAGCAAGAATTTCCACTGCATACTTAACTATACAGTAACTAGACGCAAAGTGCATCAATAATTTGAAGCACATAAGGTTTTATGTTTTCAAACGGCTTAGTGATGAATACTAATTTTTAAAATCATTCTAAACATATACAATCATCCTTCGCAAGGTATAAGATATTCAAATTCAGGATTTGTAAAGCTATATAAAATTAATAAAACCAGGACATTTTTATTGGGAAAATTGCGGGGAAAATGGTGTGGCAAATTATAGTAGCGGGCATCTGATGCCCTCGATATTTGTGTGTCAGTCTTCTTGCCTAAGAAGACTGCCTAATTGTTTAAGATTTGCACTTCAGGAAGAGAAATCACTGTCTCATCAATAATTAGTTTTCGTACACTAATATATTGTAATATATAGGTTGTGATAAAGACTTTGTCCTCCTTTTGTATGCACGTGGAACTTTCATAGTGCTACTTTCCTCACCAAGTAGAATTATTTGAATGACAGTTGTTGTACTTTGCTGTTTTTCTTTTTAAAAAAATATTTAAAAATATCATTTTGGTACTTAGCCTCATGCGAGGAATCAATTATCTTGATTGAATGAGAATGCAATAATAATTTCAACTACGGAAATAAGTATGACTTTCTCTATAGTACGACCGGCTTCCATCTGAGTATAACCGAGCTAAGCACTACTTAACTCCAGTGATCGAATGAAAAGCCTTAAACAATTTCATTTGTCCAAGCGGACACAAAAATATTGTTAGTCTGAACTTTTGTTAGTCTTCCAAGTTGAAGTAAGGTCCGTTGCAACGTTCATCAGGAAGAGCAAAGAAGGGTGCAAGAATCGAGTAGTTGAACGATCTAATTAAAAGAAAGGTAATAATAAAAATTAGTGTTGGTACGCATGAACAAGAAGGGTACGTGTATGTGTGTGTACAATATTCTTGTGTACTACGGAAGCTTCAAGGTAGGTAATTACCCCGTGAATCCGAACCGGTATATTGCGTTACAATATATTTATACATGTGAGGGACGAGGGTATTCCCTACCGGCGTGCAAAGCACGTGCATATGCAGAATTATGCATAATTATTAATTTCGGTATCAAACCATAAAGTGCACAAGGAAAAGTGTTCAAATTATATGAGGCAGCGCGCGAAACCTTAGCACTGAACTTAATCACCGGTATAATTTGATATAAACGCATTTCTGCACGTGGTTTAATGTTCAGTTTCAATTTTACTCCGTATACCTTTATCATTAAGCCATTATATAATCATTCATTATAACAGCTTCATTAAACCAAAATCGTTTGGATTTAAATTATTCGATCTCAATAAATAAGATAAATAAATCACAATAAGAGAAATGGTAGAAATATTATTATTGACAGCAATATTTCTTGGGAATTTTCAAATAGTTTACGGTTCCTGAGTTCTTGTACGATTACGCGATAAAAGATACATATTTCTCACAATAAAGGTGCATTAGAGGGAAGCATAAGTGCACACCGACACTACGAAGGATAGTAATTGAGATCGCGATCCGGTACTCTAATGAGTATGTCTAACGAGTGCAATTTGCAATTAAATCTTTGTTCGAGTTGTCATCAGATATCGCATATCGACTACTGCTTGATCTGTTTTTACTTATGGAACTCTCTGTGGGAAGTCATTCATTCATAATTACGTGCAATATTAAGGATCACAGTTCTTTGATGACTCAAAATTGCAAAAGTCCATTCAGCTCTTCCAAGTGAATCATTAAGCAATACAACATTCACTCATAAATGTATGTCTTGCGTGCAAGCTTGGATACATTTTTACGCACACTCTTACATTCACTCGTATTTAAAATGCCTCTTTCCACTTCCCTCTATCTGTATGCAGTATAGGAACTCACAATTTGAAGAATCGCATTTATTCCTGATAGAGGAATCAACTTTCCACGTGAAAGGAATGCGAAAAAAAATAAATTGAAGAAAAAAAAAGAAGAGCAAAGACACTATAATATCGATCCTACATAACTTGCAGCGTTACTTTGACCTCAAAACCGTTAACTGAGTATCTCATTCAGTGATTTGTTATTTTACCCTTAAAGAGTTTAATTTACTCTAGTTATTTTACCTTATCTCGAGAATGCAAAGGAGAGAATGAAGGAGAAGGTGCGCAAAATAAGAAAGATCTAATCACGAGGCTTACTTTATATGAATGAGGTACTCTAATTTTTTCCAAGAGAAAAATGTAGCTTTTTTTAAACAATAAACACTTCCTTCATTAAAAGGAAGTCATTAAAGTTGAAAAGTCATTTAAAGTTGAGTACTTAAACTGAGAAAAGTATAAAATTACGAATCATCAGGATCTGGTGTTAAACCACATACTACTCTTTAGAAAACCACAAACTCATAAGTGAAGACTACAGAGGGTGAAATACAATACTGCACTTCGTATTTTATATTTGTTTTATAGGCATAATATTTAATGGCCACTATGTAATATTTTTTCATAATTTATAGGTAAAAAATTATCGAAACTACTTTGTAACAATAAAAATATATTTCTGATCATAACATTTAACAATATTTTGAAATATTGTTATAAAATTCTGTGGCAAAGTTTAAAGCTCTCCCAAGCTTGGTTTTTTAAATATATATTATGTCACTTATGTTCACTCTCCCATTCAACTGAAATTACCACCTGCAACCATGGATTTAAATTAAGAAGAACGTGTGAAAAGCAAACAAAAGCATTCAAATAACAGCGATAAGGGAGGCTATCTTTTTCCAAGAAGCTTCATTCTCACTCTCAGTTAATTTGGTTTATCACGTGTTGAAAAATTGTTGAAATGAAAATTTTCTTTCGATAAACATTTAATTATTAGAGCTTATAAAACCGGTTAGAATTGTATGAGTTCACCTTTTTTTCAAAGATCGTTTAAGTTCTCTTAATATGACAATTTGTATTCTATGATGTAATAAATAGGAAGTATACGTTTATATTTCGGAAGAGCAATCATTTATAGGTACATCATCTAATTTTCAAACACATATTATGAAATTAATAAATAATTAATAATGCACATCTATAATTCAAAGAAAGACAGTGTCACTGGGATCAACGACCGAAAAGAAAAGCTACGTGAGAATGATTTTAATTCAATGCCACCTTTAAGACGTTTGTAATAATTGAAGTGTGTGCACGATTATTATTTATCACGCATTATTCACATTCAGATTGATGCATTATAAATGATTTATAGCCTTGTAAGTACTATCAGGAAAGGCTCGGGGGTTTATTATTAACTGACGATTAATATTGAATATGGAGCAGATATTATTTTCATCAATTCATGTTACAGTTTCTGATAATTTATTTATATTTGTCTAATTTTGTTTAATTAACTTTTGATAAATATTTTTATATATAAAAATTTTTGATCTTTGATATCACTTACCAAACTCAATGCAAGACTGCATATTCCCAAAAGAACTTGTATTCTCCCTTTCTTCTTCATCGCTCTTGAGCACGGCTTCTTGTGTCAGCACCTAATCACACGTTCAACGTTGAAGATTTATTAGACACGGGAGAGTGAAATTTTTATGGAAATGAGATATCTTGTGGTTTCCTGTAATCAGCACCATTCTTGGTTAACTCCTCTCTCATTAAATAGTCTTAAAAATTTCCATCAGGAAGTAAAACTAGTTTTTTTTATATATATATAAAATTCAAAACAAGTTTTAGTCAAATTCTCTTCTTCTTCAGATAATTACTTTAATCAAATTTCCTAATTAACTATTTAACTTACTCAATCTTTTAATATTATCTTCAATAATCCCTTCAAGATTAATATAGACCCTTGAACATTCAGATTTCTCAATTCGATGGGACCAAAAATAATTTCTCTAATCGAACTTTTTATAATTAAATACTACTTTTTTAATTAATATTTTATAATTGAATACTATATTTTTCGAGATAGACGATGCAAATGTATACTTTTTTCAGCTCATTGTCAACTTCGTACTTTTATAGAATCCAGAACTCGAACATCCAAGAATTATTTACTGGTTGAAATCTATTTTTAAAATTTAATTAATACGTTATGATTTATAGTTTATAATTTATAGAAGAGCGCGATGCACGTGAACAAGCGCTTTATACGCGTGCGCAACAATAACTGAACGGCCCACGACCCCAGAAAGAGAAAAGTACTCTGGGCCTGCTCCCACTTCTTCTTTCCTTCTTCGGATGTCCGCATAGCTCCTCTCGATCCCGCACCCTTTCCAATGCGAAGGGCGTCTGGATAGATGGGGGATAAATTACATCCAACTTCCGTTTCCGCCCGCGCGATTTATGCGAATCTCTTAATTCAATTAACCCTTGACCACTAGCATTCAAATTTCAAATACATCTCAACTGATGTCCAGTCAGAAATTCAATTTCTGCATTTTATTTTAGTTTCACCCTCTTTAAAGAGTATAAAGGGTCCATCCCCCCAAGAATTGAGATAAAATTCATAAACAGTCTGTTGACAATATCATTTGATAGAATATTAAAAATTTATCATTTTTTGTTAAGGGCTTTGGGCCCAAATGTTAAGCTCAAATTCAATTCTTCATTTTATTCAACGAAAATTATAGATAAATACTTTTTCGCTCTGTAGCGCAAATCTTTCTTCAAATATAAAACTGCGTACAGAGCGAAAAAATATTTAGTTTCGATACTTTTTGCATAAAACGAAGAATTCAAAATCTGACTTTAAAAATGAATATTTTCATATTACTTAAAAAATATTTGAATTAGATAGTTTATCGCTCTGTGTGCATAATTCTAGTTAAAAATTGATTAATGCTACAGCGGGAAACAATTCAAAATTTAATATTTGTTGAGTAAAATGAAGAAATCGAATTTTTAAATTAGAACTTGGCTCCAACACTCTTAAAGAGGAACAATATTAATGCACCCCCTTGAATTTTTGGAAATTAATTTCTACCCCCTTAATAAACCTACAAGAGTACTTATCAGGGCTGACTTCGATTGGAATTGAAAGTTAATATTCAATCTGAAGAGGATGCCGAGAGATGATTGTCTGAAAAAAGATGAATGACATTATTTCCCATGAATGCTGAAGTCTACGTTAGATTTACGTGACTAGTCTACTTACCAGTAGACAAACGGTCTAGCCAACATTCCTGCATAAGTGTCCAAGTACATCTTGTTTGTCACAACGTGCAAATAAGCTACTACACTCGTTTCTGCCTCGTTTTCTGCAGTCTTGAGGCTTCCAGAGAGAATTGCAGATGTATGTAAATCACAATCTAGAACATACGTTTAAGAATTTGTAGACATTAAAATTTTTTACAATTAGTTGGAACCAGAAATGTAACACCGCACTTACACGTTCAACCGTTATAGTCAGTTTGTAGTTTGGACTTGTATTTTATGCATCTGGAACAAAGCGATTTTTCTACCCAGATTTTTTTACATTGATTTTTTTACAAGTTCAAGTTCAAAGACCTAGGTCACACCCATTATGAAACCTGGTGCTGATGCTGTAATAGAGCAAGGTCCCGTGTTATATTCGTTTTCGGTAATAATTCCTAAGTGGAAGTATTACTTTTCAAACCGGTTCAGTGCATAACATTATCTCGAGACTGTAAACGCGCGTAACGAAAACTAATGCAGGGAATGCGGAACGTTAGTGACACGCAGTCACGATAGGATCTTCTGTTTACTAAGGGACAAAACTCTCAAATCGTGGATGAAATTTAGACCCTCCACTTTACTGTTTGTGGAAAAAAGAGTCATTTCTAATTCTTAAATATAAAAATATAATTTCAATCTGTACAGAATGAATGAATGAATTTATCGAATTTTTATTATTATTAATATAATATATTAATTTATATTTTTCCTGGCAGCTACTGGCATTTCCCTGTCTTCCCTGACATGTGGCCCTGAAGAATAACTTCGTCTCGATTTTTAAGAGACTGGTACCGAAAATAAGAGTCACAGTTGGGAGTAGTATTCATTCAGGACGTTATCTTGGTCGTTACTATGACAGGATGTGGTGTTGGACGCTCTTGGAATGCAAATGAGGCACATCGGGAAAAATGTCAAAAAATAAAGGAAGAAATATCTGGAAAGGGAAACACAAATAAAAATAAAAGTAGTAGGAAACAGGGAAAACATGTTTGTCATGAAGGAAATAAGGTTTCTTTTTCATCAGAAATCAAAAGGATGATCGTGGATGATAGAGAAAGCTATAAAGGGAAGAAGTAAATATAAACCGTAAATTGCTTTCGATTCCTGCTAAAGAAAAGCAGTGAGGATATTATTTATTTACCAGAGAAAATAATGAGTAAATGACTCATAAATTTTCGTCTACTGGGTTCTTGTAATTGCATTATTTATTGTACTATTTTTTAAATCTCAAACATCTATGATTTTATCTGTTCCATCCCAAAATTTTAAATTTTTTTACTTAATAGTTTGGATTGATAATCTCTTTGTCGTGATCCAAAAGAAAATCTTCCAACTTGACCATCCAACCGAGAAGTAGGTTGGTCGTGCTAATACTATCCAGAAAGAGTTTACGAGAGCTCGCGTTCAATCCAGGTAATCATTCGGAATGATTGGGCTTCTTGGAAATGTATCTTTCTTGTAAATGTTGGAGAAGCCATCGTTCAAGGGAAGCAAACAAACTGGTCTTGTCTAAAATTAATTGACCACTGCAATTATGTACTTGCTTAAGTTTTCTGAAGCTAATAAAGCAGGGGTGGTTATACCAGATTATGAGATTCTTCAATAAACTGCAGATTCCTTTCTGAACTTCTTCTACCAGAGGATCATAAAAGTTACGCATTGACGAGCTGTCTAAGTTAAATTATTTACAGGATCTTTTATGTCTTTTAGAAATATAATATTATTATTCAGGTCACTTGACCATCACAACCGCGCATAAATGATCCAATTATTTTAAAATGTAAATCTCGATTTACATTTTTATCTATTGAGATCGCAGTGAAGAATGCAATACAACTAACAAAACGTACGTCAGAACATAGGTTTATGTTTCTTCTGTGGAAAGTTAAGAGTTTATAGTTTACGTCGTTTGAAAGGATGAAGAAAAAAAGATCAGACAATTTGCAGAAGGCTATTCTCAAATTGCCTTGTGGAATTTAAATTTTTACAAGGCGAAGGCAAATTCGAAGGCAAAATGATTATACATATTATTTTAGAAATTAATTAAAACTAATTAATCGGTAAAGATATTCAAAAAGAAGACAGTCAAATTTTCATAAGCATCAGTTTATTAACAGAATTACACGCACAATCATACATAGAACAACCTTGATTGATTATAGATATATATATATTCCCAAACTGTAAAGAGAGGGCTGCCGTTATCGATTAAGTCGTTATCTGTATGCCATGTCCGTGTTGTATGCTCATTTGCCTCAGTGGCTTTATCGAATAATATTCAAAATTATTGTAAATTGTTAACCAAAAATAAGAAAAACGTAATTGGCAAAAAAAAAAAGTATTTCTTTACTTGTAAAAAAATGTTAAACAAGAGTTATAAACATTTACAATTTGGTTATTTCCACGTATTTAGTTATTGCTCTATTACAAAAATTCAACTTCAATTGAACATGGAAAAATAACAATTTTATTGAAAATTATTTTCGCGGAAAACTTTTGCCACTTTCGACTTCAAAATTCCCGCTTTTCCGGAAAAACTATCTAGTCTATTAGATTTTCTTCAGAAAAATCCTCTTTCTTTCTAGCCGGCCATCAAATAATGTATAAAAAGTATAAACAAAAAATCTCATCTAAGACAGTATACTTCTAATATTCAGCTTAGATATTTATGTATTGAAAATTACATTCTGAAAATTGCGATCTAAAAATAAAGTGTCAAAATCCAAACGAAGTGACAGTAATATCACATTTTACAATATTATAGATTACGATTTCGTAGAACTTCCGCAGATAACTCGTCGGGATATTCAAATTATTGAGAAATGATGAAAAATTAAAAAATCAAATATTTCAAGTCCCTATGATGGAAAAATTAAGGTCACTCTAGAAACAGGAAGTGACCTCATAAGGGTTTATCTCACACAAGAGACTTTATTACACAAAAATGAATGAAACCATGTGAAATCAGATTTTCCGAGAAATTCCCATGTGTTTCCCTTTGAGTGATCTGCGTTATTTAATAAGTCTGAGAAAATCTGAATTTCTTTCCCTCCAAGATGCTCTTTAAGATTCTAATAAAACAATTATTAATGTTTCAATATTTCATGAGAATACCTCCGTTAGTATTTTACAAGGTCAGCATCACAATAGTGTAACCTTAAGACGCAAAATTAAGAATTCAGGATGAAAAATGCAAGATCTCATCAGACTTCGAAAGAGAATATTTGAATAGAAAACCGGCGTTTAGAATTTTGTGCACATATCTTTTTCAATTCGAGTTCCTATCCCCTCTGTCTAACAAAAATTGTCTAAAGAAATAATTCAATAACAATTTTACCTCGCCGCGTAGTTTAAATGCTTTTCTTTAGATAATTTTTAGCTTATCTATAGACGGACTTGAAAATCTTAGAAAATGTATTCCATCGCTACAATGTTTTATAGTAAGTGATGTATATCGACGAAAGTTACGTACATCATTAATCCTACTTATCCCTGGGTACACAAAAGGTACCGATATTCTTTCTCATAAAATTCAATTATGCTGATGCCTTTCTTAATTATCGTTCTTTTTTCAAGGTTGTCTTCAGAACTTTCAAGTTTGTTTAGATTCAAAAGTGAGAATTCTGTTAAAAATTCTCTCTTTCAGAACTTGGGCTTCTTATTTGTTTTGATTCATTATAAATCCTTCTTTGTAAGTAGAGGTTCGCAAAAAAGAGATCAAAACCCCAAATATCACATTCAAAATTATGCCACCTTTATACCCTTTACTAAATTTAAATTTCGTCCTCAAATTTTGTACACACCTTTCTTTTTTGTTAGCAAATCAGTGTCGTATGCACGAAATAGTCTATTTATCTCTCTTTCATTTTACTATTAACTGTAATGATTTATCGTTTCAAAGTGTTTCGAATTTCTCTGGACCAAAAAATGCAATCAAAGTAAGGTTTTCCCTAAACTACTTATGAACTATTCTACATTTTTAAAATCTATTGAGGTTGTGCGTCACTCTCACAGCCGTAAACATTGGATGTGCATGATATTAAAAATTCCAATACAGCTGTGTAAACGCACAAGGCCAATATTCCTGGATGAAAAAAAAAAAAAAAAAAAAAAACAGCGAAAGAGAAAATACAATTTTGAAAGTAATTATTATTCGAAATATTAGAATTATCATCATATGAGAAAATTCACTGCACACTCTATACTTTGCATGTAAGTAATGCCTATTTTCCAAACTCTTGCATCAAAAAATACGCTCCGACTAGCATCGAGAAATGTTTGACATATATCAGCTTTCAATAAAGGTTCGTTTTCCTGAATCTGTGAAAACTCTCGAAGAGAAATATATAAGAATCAAGACAATTTTTTATCTCTCTCTTCGACATGGTTTTTACGACACTTTTCGTAGTAGTTTAGCGCAGATATTTTTACGCAATCAGTATACTCTCGTCGAACTTAGCTTGAGTGACGAGTAACTTATCCAGCGTCTCTTAATTATGTCCCTAAACGTCTCTAATTTAATCATCTCAATCCATCCCATTTTCCATAATTCACAATTGTACGTTCGACGCGTGGTAAAATTTGACTTTTTCCCCTTTTACTTTGACAAAAGGCGTCTCAATCGGTGTCGAGATTAGTATAGGTAACTCGAAATTCAATGCACACTCTTACAAATCACAAAAAGTGATTAGTACTTAACGAGAAGTCCTTAACGATTAACCTTATAGGTATTATACATGATGCTTATGAGTTTATAAGCTACTAATCTAAAGGAAAAACATACACCACTGTAAGATTATTATTATAACTAGTGCGATTATAGTTGTCGCGAAGCATTTCTTTGACGTGAACGCAATCGTAATCGCAGATCAACGTCAAAGAAAGTTTAAAACATATCAATAAAGCTACGTATTATTCAATTATTGGAAAACTTCCACTAATTCTATGCAAAGTATAGCTTGTAATTACCATTTGATTAAAGAGTAATTATAATTATATCTTATCGTGTAATTGTATCGTAATCACATATTCTTCATTAACTCCACGGGTTTTGCCAAATCTCGTAAGATTCTTTCACTCTTTTAAATTAGTTAATAAGACCGAGTTCTAATCCCAAATTCATATCATGAATAGAACTAAGAAAGACTTCAGATACGGATAAACGTAATCTCTGATTAAGAAGCTGCCTTGAGAGTTGCGTTTTTTTTAATGAGTCATTTTGCAAGGTAACTTTGATGTACCGTTTTGTGTTTGTAGTTAACTCACTGGAATTAATTGATAATTTCATAAATTATGTATAACTCGATATTTGTTAATTAAAATGAAAATGAAATTAGAAGTCGTTCTCGGATATTTTTTTTTCGATAAAATAAACGTTCCTGCCACGATCGACCGATAATGAAAAACCAGTTTAATTCAATTGCTGAATCGAACAAATTCGTCAACACGTCGGTGGCTCTTTGATACTTACGTTTGTCGAGAGACTCGAGATTAGGTAAAATCTATTTCAAAATGGATCTAAAATTGAAATAATTTTCACTTCATCTCTCGCGTAACGCATCATAGGGCGACCGAGCTTCATTAACAAATTTTCTCGCCAACATTTTCGGGAAAAAGCAGAGGCAAACACTAAGAAAGTTTTGAAATCTTGTACAGAAAACTTTCTATAAATCTCGAATTTTTTACTTATTAAATCGCGGTGGTCTCCTTAATCGAGGTATCATCTCGGTTCTTACCGCCCTGGCATAGTTTGGAGCAGCGTACTGATCCGTAACTGCGATTGGACTGTGAAGACTCTGAATAAATAAAGGAGAATCTTGGATTTGATTAACATTTGTTGGATACTGATACTGACTGTTTGCAATTTCCGCAGAAGGATAGTGATTAGATGGAACGAACTGCGGATTTTCGTACTGTGGATAAGGAATCGAGTTTTCAGAGAATTGATGAATGACTGGATTGACATTTACAGGAGTGGTAGCAAAATTACCTGGATCATAGGCCTGAAACTGTCCAACCTGAGTGGTATTAAAAGAGGGTGATTGAGAGAACTGAGTCTCAGGAAAGAGAACGTTGGTAACTCCCTGGGGAAAGCTATCTGGTCTCGGATAAGGTGAGAGATTTGGGGCGATATTTCCCAAATTTTGGACACTTGGCATAGTTATCGAAGGTGTTCTGTAACCATAAGTTTGCCTCCCAGGATCCAGATCTTTATGCAGCCCACTTTGCACGATACCTACTTTTGATGTGGAATTCGAGACCGGCTCGTGTTTGGTTTTTGCTTCGGTAACAAAAGGATGGGGAACGTTTACGATGCTTTGAGGTGCACGGAGAGGCGGGAAATTAACAGGAGCCATTTTTGGAACGTTTGGTTCCAAAGTTTTCCGAGCAACAGCGTAGGCAGTTGAATCATTTCGAAATTGTTGATTTGTAGAAGAAAGATGAAGCCTCGAAGCAAAATTCGTAGATGTTCTTTTGTAATCCTGATTTTTGTTATCATTTTTGAAGTCTTGGTTAGAAGATTCCTTATATGTTTGAGATTTTAATTTGGCATCCGACTCGATAAACTTTTTGGAGACGAAGTCTTTCGACTTTGAGTGGTTGTAGGACGGATTGCCGGTGTTGATTCCGCGAAGATTACCGAAAGAATGATTTGATATATTTGGTTTTGGATTATCGGTCGCACCGTTAGCTCTGACTTTAGCAAATGTGATCGAGCAGTTTGATGAGGAGCCTTTACTTTGAAGCGGATTGCCTACTGCTCTTATTTGTGATTTTGTTGCTCGGACTTTACTAGAGCAATAAAGTTTGGAATCGGTGGTATTATTTCGGGATTTGGAAAGTAAGGTGTTGCTGGTCTTACTGTTGGTGAAGACGATTGGCAGGAGCAGAGCGCTGGCTCACTTCTTGGTCATTATTTTCAAATATTCCAGAGCATTTTGTGCAGCACTGGCTTGAGCATCTTTACTGCTCGCACCACAGCCGTAACAGACTGCCACTGGCAGAGTTGATAACTGCACAAGACACTGACATTTGCCTGCAACAAATGAAATTATTGGCTCATTATTTCTATTAAATAAAAGTCTTTGCTTTGGGAGATTGCTTTCAAGTAGTTAAAGTTTGTGGTATGCTTTAGAAGTAATTAAATAAAAAATGATCATCCAACCTGAATTGGAGATAAAGTTTTAAAATAAACACATTAATCTTTGAAGTCATTGAGCTCGTATCTCATTCTGATAAATGATGCAATGAAGTCATTCATCTAAATATTATTAATTTTCCGTGCTCTGTTTATTTTTATCAAAGCGACGTTCACGAGGAATCTCGTCCGTATTATGAAATCATTATTGAAACAGAGAAAAACTATCAAGAATCAAGAGAGATGATAAAGAATGATGAAAATTCAAATAATACTTTTTTAGTGATTATTTTTAACAAGCTTTTATAAAATTTCTGAATATATTACATGCTTTTATAATAAAATAGATTCAGTTTTCGTATTGACTAACTGTTTATATAGCATAAAAGATGTTAAAAAATAATAATTGTTTAATACAGCTAATGAAATAATTAAAAGTCTTTCTAGATAAGAAGATAAGTTACTTCTTATCTGAATAACTGCGAACTCTTTTTGTGGAGGTTACCAGTATATAGAGCTGTTTCTACAGTTACGTACTGTAGTATAATCTAAACCACTTTTCTCTCAGTATTGCTGTCCTTGTTGAGAAGCCGGTCTCTGCTTATAAATTTACGCGAGCGCAGTAACGGTCCGAGTTCTCAAGTTTCAGCCACGATGAATATAAATTTAGCGAAAAAACTTCTCCGAAAAGAAATGAAGGATATTATAAACGCTATTGATATTCAGGAGCGACAAATCCAGGGAGAGAAAGTATTTCAGAGCGTAAGTACTTTATTATATTCGCTGCTAAGATGAAAAAGTGAATTTATAGGTTATATTGAGTATGTATCTGAATATTCGTCAATGATAAGAAATAAACTGTTTAATAATTTTTTATTGCTTTTTGTTTGATTCTAGTTGATTGCATTGTCTCAATATAAAGAGAGTAAACGAGTTTCTCTTTTCCTGAGTACAAAAGATGAAATAGATACAATACAACTATTAAAGCATCTTTTTCAAAGTAAAAAAGAAGTCTTCGTTCCTAGGTATGCAGGTTTAAAAATGCAAATGGTAAAGTTACATTCATTAAAAGACTACGAGACATTGCCTCTTACCAAGTGGAAAATCAAGCAACCTGATATAAGTGAAGACAGAGAAGATGCTCTTGATACAGGTATTTTATTATTATTATTATTATTTAAGTGAAACCGTTGAAGCTGTCGTATTATTTGAATATTTATTTAAATGTGAAAAATTGAAAGATTCGATCTCTAATAAAAAACGACTCATTATCTTAAAATTATTGAAGTTCAAAGTAGAATGGATTTTAAATTATTACTTCATCGATTATTTAAAAAATTTGTTTTCATATACTTGAATCTTGTGTATTACGATCATTACTTTACTTTACCAAATTTTGGACAGTCTGATGATTATTATGATATATTAAATCTAAGAGAATTTATTGATTTTCAGGTGGATTGGATTTAATAATCGTGCCAGGAGTGGCTTTTACCAGAAACGGCAAACGTTTAGGACATGGTGGAGGATATTATGACAGATATTTACAAGATTATATAAAATCGCATAAGAGAAAACCGCATTTAATCGCGATAGCCTTCAACGAACAAATTTGCAAGGAAATTCCCACCAATGACTTAGATTATAAAGTTGACTTAGTTCTCACGGAAAAGAGTTTTTAAAATCAAAGAACTATAGTAATTTTTTTAGACAAACTTATAATTGTATAAGGCCTTTTAGAAAATAATAAAGATGATTTAAAGTAAATTGAAAGTTATTTTAAAAACTTACCGCTGATCGACTTCTCTTCAATATCCACGTAAGTCACCTCGAACTGCTGTTCAGAAGCAATTTCTTGCAAGAACTGTACCAAATTCACGTCCCGGTCATTCAAGCAAGTGTTCTGAAACAAATAATTTAATAAATTCAATATCTTATTTCGTAATATTGAAAAATCCTAAAATTTGAGTTCTTTTAAATAAAAATATAAGTACAAACCTGTAGTTCGCAAAGCTTAACACCCGTGGAAGACTTAAGGTTCTTGTGAAATTGCGAAACTTTATGACTGTGGGTTGTATTCAGAGTCGAGATTTTGCTTTCTTTAAGATCTGCATATCGAATACTCAAATTCGATTTTGGATCGAGAATCTATAACGGACAATTCAACGTAATGAGAACCAATCATGCAAGAAATTAGTTCGAAAAAAATGCCAGTGTTAAAACAAAAAAATGTGTGTAAATTGTGAACTGAAGTGGAAATGATCTAAGCGTGCAATCGTTTTGAAACAAGGACGAGTCTCGTTATTAAAAACGAAAGAAAAATTGTCCGTTATAGATACTAGGATATTTTAAAGGGAAGATAACTTCTATCTTTAAAGAAGGCCAGAAAGCTGTAATCACTTCCACTTCACTACGCGTACATACACACATACACACAGCAATTTGTTATTAATTACATTCACATTTGTAAGCTTTGGAATTATATTATTATTTAAAAGTAAATATTAAAATATTTGTTTAATAATTCTCACCACGTCGTCATCTGATGTAACGACTGGAGCTGGTTCAGGTGTATCACGTAAGTTCTGCCACATTTTATGAGCTGCTTGTCTCTTAGCAAGTTTCTTACTTTTTCCGTGGCCGACCTGGCTATATTTCAGAATCGAGCAAACAATAGTGAATTGTCTCTCGTGAGCCTTACCTTCTTCGTTCTCCAAAGCATATTTAGGAGGAGGCCAGTGCCGAGACATACACATCTCTTGCAAAGAGCCGATGGGGTTATTGACCACTTTGTCCTCACCGTAATTTCCCTGCAATTCTTGCAAGTTCTGGGAACTGCAATTAAAAATCACTGTTACATTGCAGAACTGGAAAAGATTTAAATGTATTTTTTGTTCAAGTAAAATGCAATAAAACTCACTCTGGGATACTATTAGGAAGAGGAGAATCAGAAGTTTCAGTATTCACTCCGATCAATTTATCCAGAACAGCCTTTGCAGCTGCATGTTTTGCCTCTTTTTTGGACCTTCCGGTCCCCATTGCTGAAACGATTGGATCTGCTTCAATCGGAAAGTCCTTATTGTCTAAAACATAGCCGCTATAGATATTTCGGGGGCTCATTTCAAATTTTATTAAGTAAAAAAGGCAATTAAGTTCCAGGTAAGGGGTTATAAGAATCATAAATATAAATTAAAGCTGCGGTTTTGCTTATTTTATTGGCCTACAACTTCTACAAGTAATTTTAAAAAGTTTCGATTGACAAAAAAAAGTATCTAAGAAATCATGAATTCAGGATTATTAATAATCTTGTCTTTCAGCGGACTAAATGAATATCACGCTATCAGACGATTTGTTTACATACTAAGGAAGAAGAAATTCCTAAAAAAAATTTGGGAATAGCTAAATTAGATTTTCTTGAACAAGAGCAACTTTTGTTGATTTTAACGTAATCTATTTTCCTTTTCATACGATAAGATTATACACTTTAAAAAGTGAATGCTTGTTGAGAATGTTTAACGTATTACACAGAATTCATGAGGTTTATATACGCACCAACGAGATCAACAACGGTGACTCTGTAGCGAAATGTAGGCTCATGAATCGCGCCTTCAATCTGAACCAGCTCATATTTTGGAGTTGTGCCCCTGCGAGACAATAATTCCTGAAGCACAGAAACAGGAGTTTTGCCCGGCAAGGCTTTCATCTCCAATCTTGCTGCTTCATCCAATGGCAATTGTTCTGACATAATAGCATGCATTGTTACTCGAGGTCTAGGACGAGTTGGTCTTCCAGTATTTGTCGAGTGGGTTGGAACAGCACCGATCAGGATACTGCCGATACTGGCTGTAGTCGGCTGCGGATTTCGCATATCTTCCATCGTATTTTCCTAAAGCATGATCAAATTTAATGAAAATCTTAAAGTAACAATAAAGTAGACTAAAGTATAGTTGAAACTTATTATTAGAAATTTTAAATAGACACATCTACATCTATTCCATGCCTGGTTAAAATCACAAGCCTACCAGCAAATTTCTGAGACAAAAAAGTTACTTTACTTCATATATTAGATAATTCATTCAATCCTTAGCTAAGACTTAAACTTAGAATTTAAAATCTCACTGTCAGGCTTGAAATTAATGCAAAAATCTTATGAAAATGATAGATTCATTAGCATACAAATAAATTAAATGATGGATAAATTGTAAATGGAAAAATATGTTTGGTCTTTACCTCCATTGACTTTTTCGAAAATATATGACGTTAGTGGATGGTCAGACTACCTCAAACAAATAAAAATACTTTTATTTTATTTGTTAACACTTGAATATGAGTGTAAAATAATAACGGTCATGAATGTTTGTAGGCAATGTGAAATATTGAAATGCTCCAAAAGCTAAGTGGAAATTGTATAAACAAAAATATATTAGATAAATATTTACTAAATCACGAGAAGAGTAAACGTACATAAGATAGTAAGTAAATATTTATCAAATTATTTTCGCCACTTGTACTTTTTTCCAGGTTTTTTCCATTTTGGAGTTGAAAATTTAATACACAATCTTCTTAAAAAAAAGCGGCACATTGAATTGGTACTTTAAAGGTTAATAATTGAAAAACAATATATACAATATATTAAAAGACATTTTGTAACATTTAGTGAATTTGCTGAATTAGTGACAAGAAACTAAAGAGAACCGGCCGGCGGCCATGTTTTGTTATAGAAGGCATTGATTAATTCAGAAATGACAAATTATTCTAGACTGCATCGGTTATGAAAGATGAAACATCGCGGAAAACAAAACGCGGTATACTTGTTTGTTTTTTATCTTGGAGCTTGAAAGATACAAAAGTACACTCAAAATACTTAAACGTCTAGACAGATTGGTCTGGAGCACATCGACCGACACATGAAGAAAAAAAAGTCGTCGGCTTTTACTCACAATTTTGCAAAAGACTTTCACAAATCAGCTAGCTCCAGTGGCAGGCCAATTCCTATGCGAAAAGCGAATCCCGCTTTTTGTGATCGATCCAAGTCTCACAAAAAGCTTGATCCGTTTGACGACAGAAAAATGGTTCTTCGACTACCAGAGAAACCTTCTTCGTTTGCGGCGGCTTCGCGTATGTGGTATGCGCATACTATTCTCAAAACACGTCATATCTGCGCAATCGTTTGATTTATTTCCGGTTTTGACGGAAATGCCCAGGTTGTAAACCATTATTTGAAATTTTCCTCAAATCTTTTTATTTTAAGTCAGTTACAGTTTACAATTCGGACTTTTCGTTTTACGAAACGTATACAACTCAGACATGTTTTCGTTCTTTCATTAGATTTCTATTTAAAAAGGGTAATAAAATATACAGAATGACAAAATAACAAAACAATCCATAAAATACAACTACAGTCAACAACCATTAATAAACATAGACAATTATTACTTCAGTCAAAGATATTAGTACAAAGTGGTACAAATATTAGTACAAAGATATTAGTACTAATATTTTTTATTCAATTAATTAAAATCTCACTTATAACTGTTTTCAAATTTTTCCCGCTACCGAGAAAGAAGGCCTACCAACAGTTGCTAAGTAACAGTTGGCAATTGTTTGGTGCGCATGCGTATTTATTACAGTGAAGGGGATGGAGTTTGGTCAGTTTGGTGAAGTTCTTCTGTCTTCATCAGTCTGTGCGCCATTGCAGTTTATAAACGTTTCGCATTTTGTATTTATTCCAGTTCAAAAGTAGTTTATTTTGTCTAGTGCACAGTTTCTCTTAATCATTTTAGTAAAATGAGCGATATCGAGGTGAGTCAAGTCAATTTTCCGAAAGTGACAGTTTTACTCTAATGTGACTTTGAATTTTCTAACATGCGGTGAATGTAGAACCGCTATCGATCCAAACGTTTTGTCGTACCTAGACAAGCTGATTTTTTATTCCATCTCTTTTTCATATTTATTACTAGGCCTGTATATATAGCTTTTATAGTAATCTTATCTTTCGCTTTAAATTTAGGTACACCAGAAAAGATTCTTCCTACTTTACGATGTTTGTTCGAATAAAATGGTATATAAAATTAGTTGGCAAGGTTAAAATACTTTTTCATTTCATTAATTTTGGCAAATTCAAAGAAGTTGTATTTTTGTCATTAAATTTTAATTCGAAAGTAAAACGTAAAAACTAATTTGAAAAGTTGAAATTCTGCTTTGATAAAAGTGACTGATGCAATTGCTAGTGGGTTGTGAATGTTATTTATGCTTATCGTTATTATGATTTTTCATTTCATTTTTTTAGTGTAAATCATTTTTTTTCGAATGTTAATTTTTAAAGCTTTTCGTTTTAGTCTCTAGATAATTATTAAATCAGGAATCATGGCTTTTTTGGAATGGCAAATTATTTGTATAGTTTTCTTTTTAATGAAAGAGAGTTGGCTTTAATTATGCTTTGAATTTTAAGTTTCCATGGGTTTTGGTAGGAAGTTTAATCAATCCATGATGATATTAATTAGGGCGATTTTATCGATTTTATAAAAACGTACATCTCTATGGTTACTTATCTAAACAAAAGGGATGACAAGTGACTTCTAGTTCTATTTAATTCAATTAGTCAAACTTTCTGATATATCTAGATAAACATTAAACACAGATGAAAATATATATAAAGTACACTTGGTAAGTCCAATGGTCTGCTGTACTCGATATCAACGGTGTCGAAATTTTAAATCGATTTATATTACACACTGTTGGTTATTGAATTCCATAAGAGCGCAATGTATTACTTCCAAATATAACTCCTAATATTTCTAAAATTGGAAGACTGTAAGGTTTCCAGTTGTAAGCCTTCTTAATTTAAATTTGATTTTTCGAAAGCTTCTAAAAGATTTTAATGTCTACTGTGGGTTTTCTTAGGCTTAAGTAGGCGATATATTTACAAATATATATTATAAATGTATTTTTTTCTGGTTTTACATTCATTAGCGAAGCGGTAGTCGCAGTGCTAGTCCCAGAAGAGTGCGAACAGCAGAAGTCATCCGTGATTCCCGTTCTCGTTCGAGGTCCCGCAAATCCAGAGAGAGGAAGGAAGCACATAGACCGATGAAGGAGTACTCCAGATCTCGTAGCCGTTCCGTATCCAGAGGACGCAAATCCTACCGAGGCAGCAAATATGGGGGCCACCGAAGCCGCAGCCGAAGCCGATCACCATACAGAGGAGGACGCTATTCTCGCAGCAGGTCTCGATCATACTCTCGCTCTCGCTATTCACGCGAGAAAGACAGAAACCTGTACCGTAGTTCACACTCCCGCAGTCCTATGTCATCAAGAAGACGTCACATGGGAAATCGAGACAACCCGTGCCCATCCAAATGTCTTGGAGTCTTTGGCCTATCCATTGCCACAACCGAGCAGCAAATCTACCACATCTTCTCGAAGTACGGGCCAGTGGACCGAGTCGTCGTTGTCATCGATGCCAAGGTATAATACCACTCAAAATCTAATTCTAGAATCTTCTCGTCATTTTCCAGGAGTACATAACTTTTGCACTTACGATATGTCTATTTTAATTATGTACTCCTTAGTATTGTTGCTTCCCTTAAATTTGCCTGTTAGGGAAACAAAAAATCCCCTATTCAGGACTTGACAAAAAGTCGAAGGGGCATAGTAACTGCCACAGATTTAGAACGTTCGTATATGAAGTTTACGCGATATGTTAAAGGCCTCTGGCAACAGACTAAGAAATTTAATTTTATTATATAAACGTTGTTAGATATTTTTAGGTTTGTATGAAATAACAAAAGCAGCAGAAGTTGTAAGTTTTTTAATACTTTTATTTCATTTCGGCGAGGCTGAAGTCGAAAGATTTTGGATTTCTATTTCCAATTGTAAGTATTGTAAAAGTTAAATCAAATCTTTCTAATCTCCAGTCTTGCTTTAGGATTATTAATATTATATTATTATTGTTTTATATGATGATTTGTTTTTAAAGTACATTAACTGATACTTGTATATTTATTGTAGACTCGAAGATCGAGAGGATTCTGTTTTGTATATTTCGAGTCCGCCGAGGATGCCAAAGCAGCGAAGGATCAGTGCACTGGAATGGATATCGATGGCCGGCGAATAAGAGTTGACTTTTCGATTACGCAAAGGGCACACACACCTACCCCTGGTATTTACATGGGAAAACCCACCCACCTTCATGAAAGAGAATTTAGTAGTGGTCCTAGACGCAGAGAGTAAGTTAATCAATTTTCTAAATCGAGATTATAAATCAAATTTCGGTACATATTTTAATAAAATTTAATTTTTTGCTCAGGAGTAGCCATAGAAGAAGTTACCGAGGTCGTTCACCAAGTCCTTACTACGGAAAACGTTCTCGCTACGAAAGGTCCAGGTCTCGCTCTTACTCACCACGTAAGTCCGAACGCCCTTCGCATAAAAATTCATACTACGGTGCTGGCAGTGTGCAACAATATGAGACGATGTAATCATTCTCGACTAATTCTTAGACTCAAATATATTTATTTTTAGTTGCTATAACATTTTATGCTCTTAATTCTCGATAAGTCACTGTAAAAAATTATCGAGTGATCTTAAGTGATCATCTTCCAAAGTGAAAGTTTCTTACTTTCTTATCATTTTTCAATTGTTATAAATAACAATCTTTACCAACTTGCTTTAGAGTTTTTTTAGTCCACCTTTCTATATAGGTAATACATAAAAATGTTAATCAGCTGTGATATAATCTTGACATAAGGAGGATAGTCAGAAACAGATTCGTGTGTTTCTAATTATGCTCTTAAGGTATAAAGAGCTGTAATATGTTGAGTTATAGGCATCTAAAAATCTTTTTCTTCACAATAATATGTATTCATTTGAACTTTTAATCTGGGTGTTTACTAATTTATAAAGAATATCGGAGGAATTGCTGTAGGAACTATTGCAAAATCCCTAGCAATCGCTAGTAAATTTTCAGTAGACACCCTCTTAATATCAAGTTTTTCAAAATTATCCAAAGAACCGGGTCATATTTTTGTAAACTGTCTACACTGCTAGATTGTAATGAAAAAAAAGAAATCATCTAATGAGTGAGTAACGAGAGTGGAAGACAGAAGCATCGAGAAATGCGATAGTTACTAAGTGCACCTCATAACCTGGGTCAAACAATCATAGTTTTTGTTGCTTAATGAATTTCAGGTCGGTATTAAGTGACACGAGTGTGATGCGAGAGGCCAGGTGTTGTGGGAGCCATTTGTGTGACTTGACCCTTTGACCCCCTTTTCTTCTAACTGTATAAAGGGTCAAACATTCAAACTCTACATTCTATTTGTCGCTATTCTCACCTTTCCTAATTGTGTGTCTTGTATTTACTAATTAGAGAATTTTTCAATTTTACCAAAATTTTATCGTTAAAAGGGGACTAGAGTAATTTTCATCACGAAATAGGAAGGTTAGAATGGATGCGAAGCTTTATTTTCATACAATGAAATCAATAAATCGTGTGTATGAAGATAAGGCTTGGAATATTGTAATCGTAAAAAGTACGATGTAAAGGTCGGAATACAATTACTAGCTTTTATGTCTTCTACTACTTCCTTCGATAATTTGCTAAATTGTATTCCAGCCAAATGTGCAGTAGGGTACCATTTTTTGTATATTATTATCTGATTAATGTGGTACCTCAAAGGTAAATTATTTAAGGCGATAAATAAACAAATAAAAGTGCAGAATTAGACGTATGTTCTCTAACATGTTTGTTTGTTTATAAGGTTTTGAATCAAGAGGTATTGGATGATAGAGGGAAGTTTGAAGTTTCACTCTGAAAATATGAAAATTTTGCAAAGAAAAGTCGAAGACAAGATTTCTGAAGATGTTTCTCTTGCTCGAATTTCAAGATCCGAAGGTTTTTCGCGCTTGTGACAAAGAATATGATCCGAATACCATTCATTTCCGGCTGAGAAGTCTCAAGCCTTGAAGACCTACGAGCAGGTGTCGAGCCCCTGACCCGGACAAGTTGGTGGTTAGGGGTGAAACTGGCCGAACATTAGCGAAAGTAATCAAGAGTCATCGAAATTTTTTCTAGGTAGGGATGAGTGCCGAAGGTGCTTTCAAATTTATAATGATCATATTCTTTATCCGCTACTTTATATAACGACGTGCTGAATCTGATGAAGATTTTTTGAAGAACAAATAAATATTTTTCCTTTATCCATACCCCATCCCTCCACCATCCTACCTCCAAGAAAAACGTCGATATATCAATTATTGAAAACTTAATTTGGATTATAGACTCATCACTATTTTTACCAAATCGTCAATGAATTCACATTTTATTATAGTAAGAAGCTGTATCTGCATTCATCTGTCGGCGAATATTTTAGATTGATAAGAAATTTAGGTACATATGCTAGTTTTAAGTCGACTTATGTTTAAACAACATTGTGGATTTTATTAAAGCAATTTCAGAGAATATTTCAAAATTAAAAGATGTTTTTTTCACCATGTAAGATTCAAAAGTTATTTTTATCTGAAAATAAGAACGTTCGAGGTTGATATTTCTCGCTAATTCTATCAATAATATTTTGGACATAAAAATAAAATATATTTTTTTGTAAATAAACTTCGGGTATGAATTTATTTTAGATTTGATTGCAGTTAATTGTAATGCAAAGTAAGTAATTATTTTTGTCTTTTATAAGACAGAAAATAATATTTCTCAAAATTATCGAGAGAAAAAAATTGAAAGTGATGTGTTTTTATCTGTATTTCAAGTTTTTCGAAGTAGAAATATTTCTCTGTAAAATAATAAGTAATCTGAAATAAATGAAGTTTAATGGTAAATATTAATGTTTATTTATTTATATAGATAGATTATAAACAAGTCTATTTGTGTAAGATAATATAAATGATCCTTGCGACACAAATTCTGATGCTTTCGATTTAAAAAA
Source organism: Synergus umbraculus (assembly GCA_900474325.1). Lineage (NCBI taxonomy): Eukaryota > Metazoa > Arthropoda > Insecta > Hymenoptera > Cynipidae > Synergus > Synergus umbraculus. Next base: position 220,159 of record UCOK01008676.1, read on the forward strand.
GTCTTCCATTCTGTTTTCATAATTAACTTACGTTAAATTGTTTATTTTAAAAAGCTTTTCAATATTCACTAAATTTAGTATGTAATGTTGAAATTTATTCAGTTTTTGAACCGAATTTAAATTAAAGCGTAAATCGCATCAATCACATCTAAAAGAAAAAGGAATCATTTATTTACTTTAGAAAACAAATTACTTAATAATTTCCAAATTTAAAAAATCCCGCCAGACAAAAAAGTAGCGCCATCTTTCTTTTGTTTTGATACTATTAAAATGTTGAGGTTAGAACACTAACTGTCACCTGTCAGTGCTTATAGGGCAACTCCAAAAAAAACAACAAAATAATGCATAAATAGTTTATTTCAAGCGTAATTTAATAGAATAAAACATTATTTGTGCTACTATAGTTTACTATAAACAAAATGTTATCATCTATCGTGAAAGAACATCAAATTAAACAAGCTGCGAGAAAAGAGAGACAAGGTAAATATTCAACTTTTTATCTTGTGGATTATAACTTCTGTATGTTTATTAATTATCAGTTTTATTAAATAAATTAACAATCGTCATTTTTTTCTAGAACAAAAACGAAAGGAAGCCGTACAAGCAGCAAATAATTTAACGCAAGCTTTAGTAGATCATCTAAATGTTGGGTTAGTATCTCTATTTTTTTTAATGTCATGTAGATTATTTTAATAATTATGGTTTGGGAATTTTGAATAATGCTTGTTAACTATTATAAATTCATTTCATTTCAGAGTTGCTCAAGCATATTTAAATCAAAAGAAGCTGGATGCTGAAGCCAAACAGTTGCAAAATAGTGCAACTAACTTTGCCAAACAAACTCAATCATGGCTAAATTTGGTTGAATCTTTTTCGAGTTCTTTGAAAGAAATTGGAGATGCTGAAAACTGGGCTCGAAGTATCGAAGGTGATATGAGAACGATCGCCACGGCGTTAGAATATTCTTATAAAGGTAAGGGAAACGGAAATTTATCATTACAAAAAGATGTTAAGACAATTTGGTTCATTTAACGACATTTTATTAATAACCTTTCGATTAGTAATTATATGTGTAGTAGTAAAAATTACATATTTTTTCTTTTTTAGCCACACAGGAAACACAAGGGGCTAATGTTTAACAGAATTCAGAGGATCGTTTATCTATTTTATCGTGCCTAATCACAAATGGAGTTTTTTTTTCCTCTACTTTGAAATCATTGTGTATACGTAAGTTAATTAGTCAATCTATGATATAATGTTATTCGCGCCAAAAATGAAGATTTAAAAACTAAGATCACTAAGATACAATTTATATTTTATAGTAAATATTTATTCATAATTTCAATTTTTTTAGTTCATGGAGTAAGTTTTTTGTTTACTTAATAATTATTTAACTAAGTCTAGATATACGCATATATTTCCTAAAATATGAAAGCTTCATCAAGTTTATTCATTGTCTTTTTATTCTAGTATTAAAAATATCATCCTAGATAATTCTTAGTTATTAAATCTCTTAATCTAAATTTAAACTCTAAAAGTATAAATTTTCATCCATTTCTCTATACTATTAGACTATTTCTCAAATACTATAAAATGTTGAGAACCATTATTAAAGCGTTCCTCTTTTTATATTTTCACACTGATTTTCGAGAGCAGCTCTCGAAAATCAACATTTACGCACGTGTCCATTAAAAATATCCCTTGATCGTTTCGCTAAAGCGATCGTTGAGTCTTTTGCTTTGAGACTTCTCTTCCCGTTTCATTTTTTAACTGACTTTGATACAAAGAGTCCACTTTGTAACAGAACCGATCATAAAAGTGCTCCCAGCTTTTATATTTTCACACAGATCTGCCCGCGTGAATGCCACGGAAGGGATAACCGCCCAACAGTTCTCTTGAGAACAAAGTTAGCCATTAAAAAATTCGACTACAAAGTAGCAGTATTTTTCTCTTTATTCATATGCACCTTAATTCTCCAAGACGCAATATTCTAAAGCCTTCGACTCTAATAAAATATTATAAATTCGTCGTGCATGCGGGATGGTTTATGACACCTATGAAGCCTTCATCGAAGAAATCTCGACCTGTATTTGATTTATAACTTGCATTATCCTCTCGTTTTATGAGACACTTCTATCGCTCATTCCTATTCAAATCCAGTGTCAGAAAGTTTAATCGATTCAATCTGCTAAGAGCGAATTGGTCACACCTTTGGATTATAATTCAAAACCAACATTTACTTAATTTCTTTTAAATATTTAAAAATGAAAAAGAGATTGGAAACGTACAAGCTTCAAGACGTAATACACTTTCAACTTTTATATAAAGTTAAAACAATTCAAAGATGACTTTAGGTCCAATTGAGGAAATATTAACTAGAGTGAGGAAAGGAAGATGCAATTTTTTAGGGTCTATTATACAGTTAAGTTGAAAAGATCAACCCTTTTGATTTTAATCTTGCACGTAGCGTTCATTCTCTCTCGTAGACGTGACGAGATATGGGGAATTGACGTGACAGACATGTCTAGACACTGTCTCGTCAATTTGCGTGCAGAGGCTTTATCCAATCGACCAATCGCCAATAACAAGTGTTACAGCAAGAGTGACGGAAATGCATATTATCAGACAGCAAACCCCGACCGTTCACATATCAAAGGAAGCGACCAAGACTTCCCATCCGACGTGCCCAGGATTTCGACTACCTTAAAAAGACCTTCGGGTCCTTCGAGAATTATTGAGAAAAGGAATAACAATTCAAGGATACAATACAATGGGACTTTATCCATTCCTGAGAACTCATGCTTTCCTCTTTTTATTTTACCTCTCGGATAGCTTTGGGTGGTCTATTCGTTTTCGATTAAAATTTTAAAATTCCCAGAATGAAAATATTCAAATCGATCAATTTTGAGGAATTGAGTAGACTTTTTTAAGCCCCCCCTCTCCTAGTTTCGTTTCGTTTCGTGACTTTAGTGACCCAGGATTTATAAAATCTTTACAAATTGCGCGAGAAAAAATGCATTTAAATTGATGAGCAAAAAGTAGCGAAATCATGAGCGATTGCGTTGGATACGGTAAGCATCCCTGTGGTGTTAAGTAGTTTTTTTCGATGCTTGACTCAGGATCGTTAGCGGCTTTTTCCCAACTTATACATGAGGCGATATTGTAATGAGGTGTGGATTGTAAATGAAGCTTAATGACGCCCAGCAGAGCCTGATGGCTCATCGTGACAGATGAGGTGCCACAAAAGGGTGTGTCACTATTATTTTTGCGCAAAAGACAAGAAATCGTAATAATAGTTTTTAAAGTCTCGACCTTAGTCCGTTGAAAGGTTTCTTTTGAATGGGATGACAGTTCTTGATTACAACTAAAATTAATCCTCCAAAGCACCATCCCATATGTTTTCTTTTTAATTTTTTCATTCTTTTTAAATTCATCATAATTTGCCCTTGGAAGATAATTAATTGTAGGATTTTTTAGAGATGTAAATATATACTTGCAGACTTCTTTGTTGAGTTTATTTACATCGAAATTATATTTCGAGATAGAAATTATTCACTTGAACGAATTTCTTGAAAGAGTCGTAGCAAATAACAAAAAAAAAAAGACTCGAAAAATACATAACGAGTATTATTTCCTTTTCTAGAATAATTCATTACCTTCTGGAGACTTGATGAAAGTGAGAGGGCAACCACGTATACGTTACACTTGTCATAAAAAGTAAACGAACCATCGAAACCGGCACCCCTTGAAACTCAACTGGGGTTGAAATTATATTTGAATAAACGTTTCATTCATCACTTTCAAAATTATCACCGCAGTGAGACTATTGCACAAGCGTGTGAAACTCGTTCTTCGAGTGGGGTATATTTTCATGCCCTTTTGACTTGAGGGTTACTTAGATTCTCATCTCGAAAATGCGGTCTTGGTGAAGAGATTCACGATTATGAAGTGCCAAGTGTCAAAACTGAAGTATGACCTTTATTTCTCTTTATGGTCTTTGGGTCAGACCACTTTATTTCATCTCGAACCGGTTACTTTAATTTTTAAATTATAATAATACAAGAAGGGCCTTTCCAATTTTATATCAACTCCACCAGAGCTGAAAATGATGTCTACTATTTTATTTACTCCGAAATTTAAAACAGTACAGGTCAAATCGAATGAAATACTTTCAAACTCACATAGATTCTTATAGGATTTCAAGTTTCTGTAGTTCTCAAATTAATTTCCTGAAAGCGTATTTGATCCTCACAGGAGTAACTTAAACCGAAAATTGTCTTGGAAACATTTTTGTGGTTTGGCTACCCACTTATGTTTCACCCCTCGAGTATTCTTGAATCCGTTACACTTGTTCGAAAATTACAAAGAGCCACCTTGTCCCCTGATTGTCATGGGGTGCGATTCGGGAAGAAACCTCATAGGGGTGCTCGAATCTGAGCCAGTTTTCGTATCGCATTGTTATGAAGTGTTGCCACTTGAGTATCATATTTGTATACGAATTGCCCATTTATACCGGATCGGATGAAAGACTAGGGGGTAAATTATTTCATCGTTTGGGTCTGGCACGAAACCAAATATGAAACTAAAAAAGAAGCAAATCTATTCATTTTACGTAGGTTTTTTTCTCAGTAAATAAATTAAATGTATCAAGATCGAGGGGAATGAAAATTCAAGACTGTATTAATTGGAAGATTCCAGGTTTTAGAATTCTGGTTCAGTTCAGCCCTAGGCGTATAGTTTTCTCATGATTATAAACCAGGGAAACGATTATCTGCTCGACTAAGACAGGGACATAAACTATTAAACCGATCACTTGGCCGCTACACAAAAAACGTCATTGGGTTCGTGGGACTTGTATCGAGATCCATTTCTGCTCGAAAATTCCACCGAGTTTCGTTCGCCTTTTCATTTTGTATTGGCCGATTAGGAGTGCAGATACGCAACCCAAATAAACAAATAAGACTTATCGCACTTTTAGCTACCGATACATCCATTCGTGGGTCCCCACGAATTTCGTGTTCTCCCAAGCCCTCAGGCAGGTGCGCCTTTCTGGAATTATTCGAATGTGACAAATATGCCAAACATCTTTGCCCGACCACAGAAAGAACAAACGCCACCAATGGCATGTTGGCACGTAAAGGTTTGCATGTTTTAAGCCTTTTTTTTCTTCCTCTTTAGAAACGGGCCTTTGTCTTCGCCCCCTTGAATTTTAGAGGCGAATCACCACATTTATGTCGCACCTTAAAAGCACTTCCGTAGGATTTCAATTTTGGAAAGGATTCCTTATTGTAGGATAATTTATCAAATTATTCTTCAGTGGAGTTACAATCAGTTTCAATTCGTTCAAAATTGGGGTCCTTAGAGATTCTTAAGGGTGGTTTAATACGTTTTCAGCTCACTGGAGGCGGTCTCTCCAAAATAAAAAAATCATTTATTTGATACATGATCTGAAAAGCTAAATGTCACGAATTTTCAATAAACGACAATTTCAGAGAGAACATATTACCTCTCGATTGTCCAGAAATTCAAACTTGAGTGCACTTCAATTTCGAGAGTTGGGTAGGCGTTTTGCTCCCACTGTGCTCTCCTTTTTCTACTTTGACTCTATTATATTCGCAGATTTGGGTCGACATATTATAAGCATCGACTTTTTCACAAGTTAGTCTTTGAAATAATTTAGGGGTGCTCAATCTTTAGCTCTCAGGAGAAAAGACTCAAGTATTTTTAAGAGACGATAATATTTGTTTTCATCCCAGTAAGAAGTTAAGTTCAATTTCTGAAAGTAAATTTAAATACTATTCATAAAGTCATAATTATAGGCGACTATTATATGGTCATTTGGATTAAGACGCTGTTTTGGAATCCAAAAGTTTAGTTAGGGGTTCGAATTATCCATTGCTATGGACTTTTTTCACTCGTAAATAAGACGACACATATTAATAATAAGTATAAACAAAAAACAAAAATATTTCAGATTAAAGTTTTCGAAAAGAACAGAAAGTTCTATCAGAATCAGAAAGAAAAAGAAAATATATTTTTCAAAAATGTTAGCAGCTTGGATTGATAATTATTTTACCCTTAAAAATAGGAAGTGCTAGTGCTAGTAAATGACATTATATTATAATCAAATATTAATATTGAGAAAAAAGTATATATAAATTACACTTTATTTATTTATTTTTTTTCTTATAAAAAATGTGTAAAATCGTATGAAATAGTGAAAAGAGAACCACTGATGATGGTGGTGAAGTGAATGAAAGTCATTTTGAAAAAGACGAGCCTCCGTTTTTGGAGTCCATTGATGCTTGAAGTTCATTTTTGAGAGATGGCACATCTGCCAGCATCAGTCACTTTAGAGTCGGCAAACACCTTAGAGTTTAGACCCAATGGTAGCTGAATAATACACAATGAGAGTATTTCAGTGAGAATTGACTGGGATAGCCATTATTATTGGCTAAGTAATTGTCCCCTTCGATATTTAGAAATTGGCCTCGACTATTTTGCGGCTACCCTGGGAGTACGAAAGTCATTGGTGTGTTTTTATTGCCGCCCTTTCAATTCATCTTTTCAAAGTCGAGCACCGGATGCAAGGTATTTCACTATTTTCCCAAAAATGCCACAGACCTCGTGCAAATCTTTAACACTTTTTACACACTTCAGTTATAAGAGGAACATTTTTTTCTACATATATGCAATTCTGTCAATATGTACAGCTTATAAAATTCCTGTCTTTAAAACTGAATGCGATCTGAAATTCGCATTTGAAGTGCACTATTTTTCCTTTAAATCTCTTAAAGTTACACAAAATCTTTTGAAATCCTTTGATAAAATTCCACAAAAAACTTTAAAGTTCGAAAACATCCCTTAAGATCATTGAACATCTCTTGAAATATTTAGAAACACTTAAAATGCTTGAAAATCTTCTAATATGTTAAATAAACTATAAAAGCTTTATAATGTGATAAAAATAACGTAGTTAGCATAAATTCCATACTGACTAACCAAAACTAATCATTCAACCCCATTTGCATCATTTTTCATTTATAATGCACCCCTAACGATCCAAAATATGAAAACTTAAATGCAAGTATATTGTCCAGAAAATTGCTGGGTTTAAAATTTTCCTGGATAATTTCCCAGATTTTCTACTTGAAGCTAACATCTGTCCTTGCCTAATTTTTTGTCCTCGGAAATGCTTTCGCCTTATACTTTCAATCTGCAAATGTCTGATTTTCCATGCTTAAAAGACGAAAAACTCAGTCTGTAGTACGTACTCTAGAATTCATTCAAACTTCGAAGGAAGACCATCGATTCTCAGTATACGAATAGATTCAATGAGTTCTAGTGTAGGTGTCACGGTGTGACATTCTAGTAGCAATTCATTCACCATTTCTTAGAGATTTGACTCGCTTCAGTGTCCTGTTGGTCAAGTGACCCTCAAGGGTCACTCAAAGGGACATTTTTCTTCTACTTGCATTCTCAAATTTCTTTATTCGAATAATAGTAGAGAATACAATCACTTTCAGTGAATTAAGTATCTGTAAGTGAGTCAGGTAGGAGACATTTTTCCAGATTTAAGGTTTGAAATTTTTAGGATTCAGAATTATGTATCAAATTTTTTAATTTTTTTTTAATTCACTTTGAACATTTCTTCATTCTCATTAAATTAACATTGTAATTCAATAAAATACCAATTAAGGTGCTAAGGATTATTTCTTGGAGACATTTTGCAAATAAAAAATCAAATAAAGAAAGGACCGAGTGTCGATTCACGTGAATATTTTTTTCACATCTTGGATTTAGATGGACACGTGGGTGGTTCTGTGGTGGTGGTACTTGCCGGCTTTATGTTTCTTCAGAAATAGCTCTGAGCCTCTCCTTTTCTCTCTGCCCTATTCATTCCTCTTCTTTCTCTCTTTTCCCCTCTACGTTTTTTTCTTACCCTTTTTTTTGTGGTATTGCCATTACTCGACAGAGTCCTGCACCGTTGGGCCCTTGATGGATGCCCCTTGCGTGGGCAATGTCGTTTCGGTTCTTCAATGGGCTGTGACCAAATTTGCAGTCGGTCCTTACAGCAAAATACGCGATATCGCCTGCTTCGTAAAATAGCGCCTTTTGTGTCACCCTAAGACCCAAAGGGTTACTTCTGGGGTCGACAAGTTACCACTACATATTCCCTTTCGCTTTAGTCAACATCGACACAAAAACATTCTTCAGCATTGCTTTATGCTCTGGGATAAAAAATTTGTCTTATTTTTCCACATTTTATTATTATACTTAAATTATTAGTATTATTATTTTGCATGTTCAGGCAGTAAAGTTCTGGTTTCTAGTGCTAGGACTGTCGAAGAAAATTAGTTGTAAATGATTACAAGATCGAGTTCTTACGCGCGAGATTGGTGCATAATTGCAAGCTATTTCATTACAATTTACGGTACAATTACTTCACACCGGCTTCGGTTGCTTGAATGCAGGTACTTTATTATTTTTTAGTATCACTCGATAAAGTTTGTAAATAAGAATTTTGCTATTTTCACAATATGTATCTGTCACCTTACAGTAATAACCGATATTTATGCTCTTAGGGTCGGGGTGAACACGCCATTTTTCATCTCCATTTTTTATGTCGTGCTCGAGTTATTTAGAAATATTTATAATTGAAAATTTCCTGTTGAATTTCAAACAGTTGCATTTTTCTCAATCAAGCATTTCCTTTTACCAGACTTTTACTCAATTATTCACACGATTGTTTGAAAATTTAATGCTTGAAAAAGCTAATGATTGAAAAAGTTTTGAATTGATTAATTTTTAGTAAATGATTAACAACCTGAATAAATTGTCGACTGGTAGAGAGCGGTATAATTTTTGCGTGCCAGTGCGAATTTGCATGAATCACGCCAGGCGTTTTTCTTGTCAAAATTGTAAGACAATGTTGAAAAGCGTGTTTGTGCCTGAAGCCATGGGCCAGGTAAATTCTGGCCTATAAAAACAGGACTGACGTTGAATCGTGAGTGCTCCTGCAAATAAATGGCGGGTGATTACCAGCAATTTGCCTTATAATGCGCGGTGTGGCCCTTTTCTCTCTGACAATGGTTCACCACCGCACTGGGTTTCGTGGTCGTTTCGCGATTCTCAAGTTGTACCTGGGGCGATCCATCGATCGCCAGGTAATTGTCAGCGCTCAGCGCCCCGATGCAGGTGTAACGGGATAACGGAACAGGCCGGAGGGTGCTACGTAAATACGCTAATATATCTCGGGGGGGACCAGGTTCCACATCCAGAGTCGAAAGATGGGAGAGAGAAAAAATATTATAATTAAAAATATATCTTATGTTGCAAAGTCTGTGTATGAACTCTCAACGCTGCACTAGATTTTTAATTAACAGGGTGGCCACATATCATGGAATTCATAGGAATACGAGAAAGTTACATGTTTAACTCTCTGGTCATTTTACTCAAAATTACCACTGTAAGATAACAAAGTACTTTAAGTGAGCATTTTACTTGGCATAATTTATCTGCATCAAGTAAGGAGTTTTGCGAAAGCTTCGTAAATGTTGAGTGACGTGAAAGAGTCGTTTCCGATTGGTTGAAAGGGCCCTAACTTTAACGAGATTTTCAAGCTCGTCTTATGAGTACTGTAATGTGAATCGATCTGTACATTTTGCTAACACGCAAGTAACCTGTTCAGAAGATTTCAGCCGCGTGGTATAAGGCGGCTCGTCTGATTGGTTGAATTTATGGGGTCTACTTATCGTATACTTACCGCGTTGTATATCAACAATGACACCCGCACCCGGAGGCGCCCTTCCTGCCTCTTTGGTTCTTCGGGAAGCCCTTTTACGGACCCCTTTCACCCCTTAACATGTACCACTCTTCGTCCAAGACATTTGCCTTTTCGTATGTCTTCCGAGATCTTTCTTTGGGATTTACAGCCGATAAAATTCGAGTAAATGGTACAGTGAGATTTAAGCGCGAGTCATCAAAAACTGGCTTGAAATATCTCTCTGACGAAAGGGTCAGATATAGTCATAGCCATGATATCCTAAGTTCCTTTTTAGATCAAAGTGATTCCTAAAATTATTTTTTATTCTTTAAGACTTCACATTATTTGTCCTTTTTATTATTACTCCCACTTTTATATTCTTACTGGAGTTTACTGTGCTTGGTTTCAAACGTTAAAAGTGGCTGATTCGAGAGTGAATGGCCCCTCGCCCAAATCGAGATGTATGCCATTTTTTAAATCCCTCTACATGGAAGAATTAAATCTCAGTTTATTGGATGCGTGGGCACGTATCGGTTCGCGTGTACTCTGCCATATGTGCGAGAAACATTACGCAAAGAGGTAGGTTGACCGGCACGCGAAAAGTGTGCGATATAGCCGTGCACGAATACGATATAATGGATCGCTACGGTCCGAAGCTTGGGGCCACGGGGATTTACTTAATTGCAATTAATGAGGAGAGATATTATGGCGCCGCAGGGTCGTATACATGTTCTAAGGATTACTAATGTGCCGACAGGATTAACGATGCTGAATTATTATCAGCCTGACGCCCGGAGTGTGGGTGTAGTATCGGAGTGGGGCCTTTTTTCGAGATTAAAGTGCACGCTCATTTGGCATACGATTCGCGATATCTTACAGTTCGACGGCTCTCATTAATGCAGGACACCTGAGCGATTAACTCATTGAAAGGATATTTTATGTGCTCAGAGTGTAAACTCTTTTAAGATCAGGGAAAATTTAAATGTATTTTTTAAACCTGATTTCGAAAATGGACAAAAAAGACACATGGCTTTGAATTTAGAATTCATGGTCTTATTTCTATATTTGCACAATCAAGGGAAATTTTTGAATGGTTAATAATGTCGTATATAAATTCTTGTGTATTTTTTTGCGCTGTACCTTTACTTGTGGTATCGAGTGACCCTAAGTGCAGCGCTATTGAGATACACGAGACGTGCATTCTTGTATGCACCCTCTCAATTCTGCCTTCTTTTTTTGTTTTTATTTTTTCTTTATTTTTTGTTTCTTCTAAGAGAACAGAAAACCGCCTGCATATGGCAGCTGCGTGACCTGACGTCACGTTCGCACGTGCAGAGTACACGTCAACCACGAAGAAGCTCGTGCCCCTCATGGTGTCTGCAAAAGCCTGAGGGAAATGCCTTACAAGGTAAAGAATTCCAGTAACTTGAACTTTAGGTTTTAAGTTTGGGCATTAAAGAAGGGTTCAGCAAGTGCAAAAAGAGTTCGGATAATTGTAAAAATGTAAAAGTATAAAAACTGCGGTTTACTCGTAATTACGTAAAAAGTAACTGAAGAAACATTGATGAACTACAGCAGTAAAAAAAGCAACAAACTTTTAAGAAATGTAGTTTAGGTGAAATGCAAAATCCAATTTGTAGGCACCACTGAGTTTCATAAATTTATTAACATCCGATTTGGACCTTTCGTACAAATCAAGCCTAAATTGGAACTAATTTGCAAAATGGGGAAGATTCGAAGATCAGACTGTCAAAGTCTCTCGTCGGCTTGATAGAAGTCACTTTGACATGTCGGCCAATTACTGGATTTAAGCTCCATCTGCTCTGATTTTGATTTCTCAAACAAAACACGCAGTTCTTCCCATCTGGATATACTTAAAGAAAGAGAAAAAAGTTTTAACTTTGGCGGGTAATTAGCAAAAAATATATCAGTTTCAAGGGTATTATGGCCACTCGTCGAATTGGGGAAGGGAGTTAGCGACAGAACAAAGCACTTTTGTTTCGCCGGGTCTTAAAACGCCTATGGGAGGTCATTTTTTCTGCGAACCTTTCGGTCGCGCGCAAGATTAATATCTTTCGTATCGAGTTTAACTTTTCTTCTCTCCCATGGCAAAAAATCCTTTGCATGCTTTCTAGTCCTCTCTAGAGCATATCGTCTCTAAAACATAAATGTCGGCCTTTCTATATAGACAATTCCGGCGAGTTTAAAATAAAATCAATAGGGATTTAGTCATAATCGAAAAATGTTTTTAAATTTCTCTCTGAAAAGTATTTCTTTATAAAAAAAGTTGATGAAATGTTTTGAAAACTTTGTCCTATCGATGACAGTCAAGGAAAATTTCGATAACTAATTTTTTCCGTGCACATGAACTTAAAAATCTCATGGGAGTGTCAAAAACATTTTCCAAACGAAATTCTCAAGGGATATGCATGAATAGATGAACAAAATGAGCAGAACCCCTTTACGAGCCATCAATCAATGATGTCCTATGATTCTTTCCTTTTTTTTTATAATACTCGCTTATATGTTATCGTATCTTCCCAGGATGACTTGCGCTAATAAACCCGGCGCGAAAATTTTTAATAGCGATGCCACGTTCGTTTATAGTTACAATAAACGTCAACAGACCTGGTTGCGCCTACCATTACACCTTTTTTTTCGACGAGTCATTTTTATTCGAAAGTCAATGCTCGCCTGTAATTTCACCGCTTTGTGGGATCATCATCTGCACATTGAAAGATTTTCCTCCAGGGTCCACCCTTTTTTCGCAGAGATATTAAAATGCGCGATTATTATCAGGTTTCCTTTTGATGCAGTGATATTCAGATTTTATTCAATTCGTGCCATCCGTCACCAAATTGTTGAAAAAAAGGGGTCGTCTTTGTGCGATATTAAGATTCATCACAGCGTAAGTAAAGCTGCACGCAAAATTAAAATGCATGAGGCCGTGTAAAAAAATGTGTCGTCATCGTGATTTCTATTCTATTTTATTCTTTCTTTAACACTTTTATATTAATTTATGTCGTTTGAAATAACGTATCTGCCAGTTGATCCCCTGTTCTCTAATATTATATTTTTTTGCATGATTAGCTGTGATTGAAGCATTCACTTCTAATACGCAATTGCATCAGATTTTATCCCGATTTCCCATTTCTAGGGCAACTCCCAAGCAGGTACATATTAATTTACATTAGTAACAGTAAATTATTATACTAAGTGGATCATTTATGTTTCCTTGGAATTTAATTTTGAACTCGCGATTTATGCGTCTTACTTTTTTAATATTGAAAATCAATATTCTAAGGCTAACCAACAACCATAACATAAAATTACGTAACATTTAAAGTAGGTTCGATCTTGTATTAATGTAACCTACCTTTTTAATACCACAATGTTAGGCACCTTAAAACATGGTTCATGTACGTGCCTTAAATTAAAGAATTCGATTCATTCGCAGTACATAAATTCTATGACTCGCAGATCGGAATCTAATCTTTATCTAACAATAACTCGTTCCATGCCTGACTGTAAAAACATCAGAGCTTCGTTACTGGTAGAAAAATAATAATTGACGCAAGACTACATGCTGAGAAAGGTAGTCCGATAACCAAAACGAGCAATCAGGCTTGTTTCAGTTCAAGCTGAATTTCTGCCGACATGTGTATAGAATATAGAGAAATCAAAATCAAGAAGGCCTACGTGTAATGATTCAGCCAAATTTTATCATGAATCGAAAGTAAATGTATGAATACCTTAGGTATGTTTTAGAATCTCGATACTAAAATCGATTATTGACTTGGGACCTTAACTTGATTATATTTTTTATTAAACTTATTAAAAAACACTTAATATTCATACCATTTTGCCTATTTAGGACCAATTTTACCTGTCAGGATTTCATATAAACAAAATTTTGAATTAAAAATCATTCCTAAGGCGGTATTCGGATACAATGGGGTTGCATATATATATATATATATTTCATTTGAAATGAGTGATAATTCAGGTGATGTGCAATGAATCGTTAAATCTTTCTAATGTTGTGACTCGCTGGTGTGATTAGATATTTACATAAGAATATGAAACGATCCCTAAAAGGCGACCTGTCTAATTCTATCACGGCATATTGTCATTCAAATCATTGAAGAATACTTCAAAGCCGATCAAGTTGATCCCATAAATACACCTTAACGTCTCAAATTTCAAATTATTTAGTAATTTTCCTTGTATCTCAGAAAGAATCTATTCCTAATACTGATGGATTAGCAGTTCTTTCTTATTCAGTATCTCTTTATTAGAATCTGTTATTTTTTCTAATAGCTACTCTCACAGTGATTTTTAGTAAAATAAAACAAAATATTTCATCAGCCTTAAACTTAAATCTAAATGTGCTCTTGAAAGTGTACGAATTCTACATAAAATCTAAAATACATCATAAAATGAAGTCGACTTTATAGTCCGAGTCTGCAATACAGTGAATAGGGGTGTATTGTTCTCTAAACTAGCATAAAACCGCGATAGGGATGAAAACTTTACGGGGTCAGAACCCAATCTGAATACTTAACCCGACGAGTAAAACGACCCCATAGGGGTATGTAAATCGAATGTCTTTTTACAACGCCAGGTATAATGTGAGTCGAGGCGACTCTCGCAGAAAAATCAAGCAGAGGGTGACGCTTTAAGAATCCCTGCATCATCATATATGTCAAAGGGGAACCTTATCTCGTTTTTTAACTCGCAATTCGTTGGCGCACCTGCGTATTTTTTTTCCTTTTTCATATTAGAAGAATATAGCAGTTTTGTTTAATTAGAGAGCTAATACGTTGACACAAGAAGGAAGGTGTTTTTCCACCCTTCGTCTTGATCATTTTTACATTTTACAACACCCACCGTAAAAATGTAAACTTCTAGCAATAGAAAAAAATGTTGGGGTCGATAGGAAAAGGGTCCTTAATAGTCGCTTGTCGACAAAAAGAGGCGAGACGTTATAAATTGCTTTCTTCTATCTTCTATCTTCAATAGAATTTTTTTTATAGGTAAAATTATAAAAAATAAAAAAAAGAGATATGTGAGGCTAATTATAGTTTGGGTAAAACAGGCAAATTGCAGAGAATTAAAAGATAATAAAATGGACGTAAAACGGTACGTTTTGTATCTCTCCAGTTATGTAAATGACAATATAATAAAAGGGACAAAAGACCAATTTGGAGTTCAGGTCCTTAAGAACTTTAACTATCAAAATTACCGGTTCAAAAATGTTTTACAGATCGCAAATAGCGTCTGACTAATTTTAGGTTCCCGGAACAAAATGGCCGTTTAAAGGACCCTTTTTATCAATGCCGACTAATGGGGATCTGTTCTCATTTTCATAATGCTAGGTAAAACATTTTATTAACATCTTTCGCGGAAGTTTGCGCAATCATGATTTAATGATCGCCTTGCATATTACTTTATTCATGCATTGGCTGAACATTCAGAACATTGCATATTTAATTATTTTGGATGTAAGGCATGTTGACTTTTAATCAGATAATTTGTATAATAGTTTGTAGAACATTCAATTCCAGTTAGATAATTTCAATATATGAACTTAAAATGGACAAATAAAGGGTGTTTAGTCTCAGATTTTTTAAAAAGGATTTTTACATAAGGTCCTGCAATTATCGTACAAAATCCGAAGGAGAACTTTTTATGGAATGAAATAAATTCTGAAACGTTCGAGAGAACCATTAAAAGAAGGCTTTAATCTTCTCGTAATACTTAGGTTTGTCTGAACCGTAACACTAAAAGCTGACATATTTAGTTCACCGTTTTTCTCGGATGACCATATTTGGTAAAGTCATCGTTTGGGTTCGTCTTAAAAGCACGCTTTTCGACTTCCTTCAAACCATTTAAAAGTCCAGAATACAAATGAGGAATCTTCTAATGGAGACTGTAAACACTGAATTTTGGAAAATTATTTAAATGTGTTGCAAGTAAAGAAAGATTGATCAGAATAATTTGATAAAAAAATTAGAATAATTCATTCTAATCAGAGCGAAAATTTAAAGGAGGGCCTCTCTTCATCTGAAAGCAGTTTCTAATAGATTTGATTTTTATATTCAACAGTCATCGATTCTAAAAGGCAATTCAAAGCCAGCTTGAAAGGAGCTGCCGCCTTTATGAATTTCATACATAATTTTTTTGCGGTCAAGCGACCATGAAGGAACCGCTTCGGCTGATGCACAATTTCTATCAAAGTATCTTCTTAGACCTGCATAAAAATAATTTTCGATTCACTTTTCACAGAGATAAAGAAGATTCGATAAGAAATTAATCTTTCGCAAAGGCTTTGTTCCTCTCTCCTTGAAGAGACGCTATCGTTATTTACGCCTGAAGTGAAATCAGATCTAACAATCATCACGAGATCCAATAATTCAGAATTCACGCGTCTCCATCTCAACCATAGGTCCGAGTGATGATTAGCATAAATTACAAGAAGAGGGCGCAAGATTCACTGCAGCCGCTTATTCGCTACCATAATCCTCACCCTAATGTCATGTATTCACGACTAAAGTGTTAAAATTGGCAGAGCATAAAGCTCGATCGCTATCGAGGAGTCAATCAAGCTCTTTGAATTTTAAATTTCAGGTCTCGTTTTGTCTTCAATTTATAAAGGAAGAAAGAAAAAAAAGTCTGGTCTTTGTGAGTTTTTTAATCTAAAAACTAATCTTAATCGCAATACTTACGAGCCCAGCAATTTTTTTTTTTGAGTTGATGAAATGAGGCATGAAGTTTAAAGTCCACAAAGGAAATGTATAAATTTCTCCATTGATGATGGAGATACGGGAGAATAAAAGTCGCGTGACGAAGAAACGTTAGAGTGGAACATGCGCTAACCTTAATTCAACACGAGGCGGGCAAAGTTTGCCTTTTTTCGTTTACGTGGTCTGGTAGCAAGGAAGCAACCGTAATTTCTGAACAGATTGAGCCGTCAGCGATAGCGCAATATTTTACCTAGATGGCGACCGATAGCTACCCATCGGCAATGGAATACTAAACAGCTTACGGCTACAGTACCCACCATCCAGCATTTATGCTGGAAACCAAAGAAGAGCATTGGTTCGATCTCATATCGACGATCTGGGCTCCTGCCTCGAATCTCTCGACTTTTCGTCTTTTCGTCTTTCCGTACTTGTGTAACTTACCTCAGATTTCCAATCTAAATGTGAAAAGGGAGAATCGAAAACCCTCGCGGTATACAAAAAGCTGTTGACAATATGTTCCTTTTTGAAGAAGAATATAAATAGTTCATTAAAATCACACCTTTTTGAAGGGGAGGCTATAAAGTAGCTTGACTGACTTTACTTCCCCTTCTATCTTTCTTATATAATTTTTCTAAAGATAGCATCTTTATTTACTGTTATAGATTCTCGAGAAGCACCTTAAGTGTTAGAGAGACATTTATTGCTCACGTATTCTTAAATTTATTTATCTCATATACTTCATTTCTGAAAATCCGTTGGACATATTTATGCAATACAAGCATATAAGACCCATTGGTTTCTGTAAGAAATCAAGTTATTAATTTAAAAGATCGATGAGATTGCACCAATGAAATTACATACTTTCAACTAATTGACATCTGCTCTAATTTAGAAAATGAGTCTTTATACGAAATGCCCCTTGACGTAATATTATCACGTTACAATTATTTTTGTTCCGAGAGATCCTTTCTCTCAGTGAAGAGAAATTGGAAATTATTGCTCAGATAGAAAATTAAAGTCTGGTAAAAGAACAACTTCCCGGTTCACCCTTGTTTCCGCGATCACGATCAGTAATCCAGAATCCAAGTTATAAGGAACAAAAGTCGAGATATGAAATGTTAGCAATTAGTCTTGAAGCAATCCACACATTATCCAGAGATATAATCCCTTTAAGAAGCTGCATTGTCTGCCTTTATCGTCAACAAGATCAAATTATCCAGCGATGGAACAGACACACTCGAGTGAATCAGGAAATCGATTTGACGAAACTCCTTTTCTAGAACCATTATCGATTACACGATCGAAAATATCCTATTATTTTCGTACATGCTACTCGTATTGATTAAATTTCTCCATTTTGCACTTTTCCTTTACCAAATCGGTTCTCAATTCATCTTTTCACAATTCATAAGTTGGGAATTCACAAATTGGGAATGCATAGATATTGGGAAAAATCTAAGGCTGCTTAGAATTCATAATTTGCATATTTTTTAAGCTGTCATCGATTATTTGACAAGGCTCAGATTACAGATCTTTACAAATCGAGACAACTATATTGGGGTAGAAAATGGAGAATGGTCAAACGAGGGAACGTCAAAACAGGTTACAAATATTTTACTAGTCGCCGTCATCGACAATGTGTATCACAATGGACAACTTTCAACACTGGCACACGAACACATATCCCATGGGGGTTTATCTCCCTATCCCAGATGATCTGAATTCTTCTGTATCTATATAGGAATCTTCGTTTTAGATCGCAGCTTCAGATAGCAATTGAACATCTTTACGTTTACCGCCTTTTCTGCACCCGGGTATATAATAGGCACGACATTTTTCTTTTTCTCCTTCCTACTTTAATGTAATGTTATTTCTAGTACTTTAATTTAATTTCGACAATCGTTTGTCATCAAATGCAAGACTCGCTGTGAAGTTGTATCAACTTTTCCTCCATGAGGAAGTAAAAATGAGTGGTTGAGAGTTTCAACATTAAAAAGATATTTTTAATGTTGAATTCCCTATTTGACATTCCCTAATGCGCAAAAACATATAAACATTCACTCTAATTATAGAGCCTAATTAAATGAATATAATGATTGTACGCAATTAACAATAAATAATGAGTCTAATGAGTTGAAAGTGGCAATGACTATAATACCGAGTATTTGAGAGCCTGTTAAAATCTTCCACGTGTTCGAGGTACTTTGCGGCGCAATCTATTGACCACTTTAACAAAACCTTTCCTCCGAAGCGCGTATCGCACGATTATCGTTCCTCTGGTGGAATCTCCTAATTAATGGCAGGAACGACAAGCGCGGTCATCGTGCATGACACGATCGTAAAATGCGATCCATCGTTAAGAAAAGTTCCAGAAACATGAACACAAGGCCTCCTCAAAATGCCTCTAACGAGAACTGGGAGAACCCGGTATTCGGAACGAGGGTCGCAGATGTAAACGGTGGACTTTCCCGCTCTCAGAGAGCGCTAATTAAAACCGTAAGTATGCTTGCGGCACGTTCGACATGAGCTCGTAAAAATCTATCCAGCATCCATCATGTGAGGACCATCGAAATTTCTTATATGGCGTCACTCATGTCGCTTTACGAGCTAAATAAAATCACCATCCGGGAAATCTAAATCTTACCGAGACTGTGGTGCACAGGGGTCCTTTTATTGGCCGTAAAGTCTTGTGGCCGGAAGTGGCGTCGTACGCCCACCTCCGAATATGTGATCAGCTCGATGGACGCTGGACGCTGGAGAACGATTTTGGCGCCGTAAAAAAATTTATGCTGGTGTTGTAAACTTGTGTGGTTTCACTAGAAGCAGAGGCGTAACCGGGACATTTTCGAGTTGGCAAGTGTGACGCATTTTGAACACTTTCAGGATGTGGAAGCGATAAAATTATGAGGGGGGACGGTGATAAACTTTTTGAAGGACCTTTAGAATTGAATTCGCTCACCATTACATTTTATACTTTTACATAAGAGGTTCAACTCTTTTTTTCCTTGCATATATGTTACCAAATTCGTGATGCTTTTGATGGAGGGGTGGCAGGAATATATCATATTAATTCACCGAAAAAAATGGATATTGAGGATGAATATATTTTTTTGACTATCTAGATATTAAGTTTGAATATCCATTTTTCTCCGTGTTTATATCAAAACTTTAACAAGAATCCAAAAACTAATTTTGAACATCAGAATCGTTAAATAAGATTTATCCAAAAGGTCCAGGTTTCTGAATACAACTTATTTATATAAGTTGTCGAAGATGTCTTAAACAGATATTATTCTTCTGGAAAGTAATATCAATGAAGTAATGCTTGTCACATTCACTTTCCTTTCAATCTGCCATCGAGCCTTCCTTTTTCTTCGTTTCGTGACTCGTGGATGATAAGATATTGAATATACAAAGCAAAACAAGATGGTTTATTCACCAAGTGATCGTAAGTCGCACGGATAGTATCGGTTATCGTTTTCGATCGTCTCGTTCGAACATAGATGTCAACATTCGTGGGAGTGTCCTGAGCACGAATTTGCACCAACTTGAGTTTATTGTACACTTGAGGTCCACCAGCTGCTTGTAATCCCTCCAGAAAGGGCCTTACTCTTTTTCTTGCTCTCTTACTCTCGTACTTGTGTGGCGGTGAAAGAAGGGCCTTATCGTGGGGCCATCTAAGATCAGGCATGCGATATTTCTAACAGGGCTTTGAGATCCTGGGTCCTAGTACGGACCTCATAGATTTCGCCAGATAAGGTCTGCGGTGTTCGCGAGACCCACCAGGGGGCCCATGGACGACCATTGTGTCTATGTCTCGTGTACAAGCCGATTTTTACCTCCCCTTCATTCTCTTCTATATCCCCTTCTATGTATTTCCTCTTTTTCACTTTTTCCTGTTGCTTTTATCCACCTTTTTTTATTCTTGACCACTCCTCGTGCTTTCTTCGTCCTTTACTCGCTTGAAAGAATAATCTTTCTTAATTTAGGCAAATAGTCGCGTGTACAAGTTCTTGTATACACGCTGTGAAGACCTGCGAAGCTACTTGACATGGGTGTCAAATCCTGCTACTTTTAGTCTCTGTATTTTTATCTCTTTTATTTTTTCTTTTGAGTTATCTTGTACGTGAGAGTGAAACACCTTCGTTTTTCGAGTCTTATTTTATTGAGACTTGTGATTTTAGGACCCTAGAATTTTTGTGGCGTTGCAGGAACATCATTCCTTGTCAGATATCCATTTCACTTTGGATGTGGGAAGACGAAGACTCATCTTCGAAATAATTAGGTATTAATTGCGCGACTACCGTAGGGGGCCCATCATCGAAGAGAAGGGCGAGTCATCCAGGTTAATTCGTCTCTCGTCGACCCGAAGACAGTGCACAGGTGAACCAAAGCGTCATTAGAGGCTACCTTAATTACAGATATCGTATTCATCGGCGATCTCAGTACTGCTCCTTTGACATCGTTCCCGGCAATCCTTTCATCTTGCCGAAAACATTAATTCTTGTTGCAAGGCGAGGAAATTATATGAACGAGGCCGACACGGTCTTTTTAAATTACAGCGATTTAACGTAATCATCGCGATACTATTACTTCAGTGTTCGTTACACTCTCTGCCACTTAACTCTAGTAATTAATCCAAGAATGGGGATAATGGACTTTGTTAGTTCATTTTCTATTTTATTCATACGGAAAATTATTGACACTGGAATTATAGAACAATTCCGGCTGATTTCTTGCTCTTTTGATTTCTTTACACTGAGAAAAATGGTTGGTGCGGACAACAAAACTTTTTGTTGAACCAAGAAAATTCATTTGAACCAACAAAATCTCAGTTTTGGTTGAATTAACAAAACTTTGGTTCGTGCAACAAAAATTTGGTTGGCACAACCAAACATTTTTCTCAGTGTACTAATGTATGCTATTATATTGAAAATGTTTTGGCTGAAAATTATGCTATAAAAAAATTGACACACCGTTGGATTGGTATTTCTCTGGGTTAGAAAACTGATACCAGTTCCCGTGAAAATTGTTGCACTGTAACTGTCAGTAAGAGGCAGACCGGCAGATTGCATTTACGATTCAGTTTTACGATTGTTCCCGTTTTGATCCTAATTTACAAAGCAGTTATTACATCTACTTCAGTAGAATGTAACGAGACTTTGGAGGCGTTATGGTAAAGGATGGTAAACCTGGGTTACAGGCAGTGCAACATTTTACGATCATGGCGTGACTTGCATCGATTGCCATCTTCTGCATCTCCTTGTGACCTTCTCATATACCCTGCAGCATCCGCCAGCTGCTAGATCAATCAGTCACTGATTTTTTTATTTCATTTTTTTTTAACTTGCAATGCAAGGTCTTTACCGACACAAAATATTGTTATTGTGGCACGACTTTGCAAAAACATTTCCCAAGGAGTCCATAATCTTCATTATATTACTCTTGTGGACTCAACTGTGCTATAAATATTGATAACCGTGTGATAATTGAGCAATAAATAAAAATTAAAGACGGTTTTATTGTTTAAAGTATCGTAATTGTATTTTAACTTCTGGGTTTTGCAATTTGCTCTATGGTAGGTCAACCCCCTTTTTCTAGGGGCGTTATTCTCTGGCACGCGAATAGCTCATTGTTCAGAGGCTAGAACAGACTATAGAATAGAGAATATACCCACAATAGCACCTTGCATCACACCTTTAATGCTCTTAGACTTGGGTCTTATTGTCCTCAAACACAAAAGAAAGTCAGGAGAGAAATAAAAGCAGACACCGTAAAAATACGTCTTTTCAGTCTTTACTTCGTTCAAGATTCATTGTCTCGACAGGTTCCTTATTCTAAGGAAATTTAGAGCGACAGGCGGCTCACGCTTTCAAATTATCGATAAGTATCCGTGTCGGTACTTCGTTTAGCCGATTCTTCTGCTTCCATTTTTAAAAATTCAATTATTCACTGACTAGTTGAATTTATACTGTTAGAAAGAATAGGGTGTTACAAGTTTTGAGTTAACTCTTCAATTATTTATGATTATTTACATCTAAATAGACCATACTTAAATTGTTTTTTATCGACGTTTTCTCTGCTCTTTTCAATAAAGGGCATTAAAACAGTAGGAGGTGACTGAAGAGTTTAGTTGTCGTCCTCAAGTCCTAAAATGGATCCCTGGCGAGTCAAGACTACTAAAATTTTCTTAATAGGGACAAGATTTTTATCAGAAGGGCTTCGAAATGTCAATGACGTTATCGCTGGTTTCATAAAATCCTCCAGTCAACCGAATTTTGTTTTATTTCCTAAACGAGAAAATATAAAACCTTTACAACTTTATGCTGAGCATAAAACTAAGTTGTCGTTTGTGTATACCACAGTTTTAATATCGTGATTATATTCTATTTAATATAACTAGACTTGAAAAGCTTAAAAGGGAAAAAAATTTCAAAACGTTTTATTTGTAATTAAAAATAATTGGAAGCTTTGCGGGTCATTAATTTGTTATTCCGAGTAAATACTTTTATAATGCATTTTTAATATTCCAGGAAGGTAGGACCACCGATCGGTCGTAAATTCGCGCCTAAAGGGACCAGTGTTTTGGTATGCAGAACACGAAAAGCCCTTTGCTGTACATTTAGCTCCAAATATGCGAGTAATACCTCGTAATCATTGCTAATAAGAGCCATGGGCAGGCCTCAAATGACAGGAAATAAATTAAAAAAAAAACATGGCAGTCGTAAATTCCTCGCTTAAGTATTACACGATCTGCTTAGATATCGTGCGCGCATACATTCGCGAATACATGCGTGTATCATTTCACGACAATGTTCCAGTATATGCTTTCGAACGAGCAGGTGCCGAAGATATATCTTTACAGGACTGCGATTAAACTCTTGCCGGCGCCTGTGATGAACATTACACCAGTACTGTGCCTTTAGGGCTCCGAATAATTTCTCTTAAAGAGATTCTCACAATCTCATAAACATTTTTTTACTTTTGTGTCTGGTGCATAGAATTAATCATAGCCAACAAGTGGAAACAAGTGGAAAAATGCATAAATAATAGGCATAAATAATAGGCATAAATATCAGCATTTGTCAAAGTTTTACAATTTTCTAGAAAGGTTTTAATGGATAAGTTTGTAAGTTAAGCTGACAAGATATTTTTTCACGTTTACATAATATGAGGAAGACTGACATAATCGATTCCACACATGAAGAATAATGATCGTTAAAGATCGAAGTCTTGAGCGAATTTGAAAGGTGGGCATTTTTGAGAAATGTATAGCCAAATTAATGAGACTGGTCGATGCTTATAATGGAAAGGCTGCAAGGAAGATTTCGTTACTGTAATGCAAGGTTGTTACACGATTTTTGGCTGTAATGCGTCTTTTTTACTGGGGTGTGAGGTTTACAATTAGACCTCGTTTAGAGGCGTTTAGCAGGCCGCTTACTGGCATCATAACTGTTATTATCGACTTATTACGTACCCAAGGGACCGATCAACAAACCTTCGACAAGACTTGTCCGCATACGTAAACACGCAGGCCCTGCATGCATATATTTTGCATATCTTAATTCACCATTAAGCTTATTAAATTTAAGACATGTACTTTGGAGTAATTCAATTCAAATTTTCTGATAATCCAACAGTTACAATACTATGCGAGGAAAGTAATACCTTTGGAAAGTGATTAACAGAAAAGTTGAGTTCCAAAGTGTTAAAGTGAATCGTTCGTTTTTTTGGATAACCATCAATAATGTTTGACCGTTATTCATTACTAATGCTGGCTACTAAGTGCTCACACATGTCCGAGCAAATGAAGACTTCTCTTTCCAATTGAGAATGAAGAGAGGACACGACCTCGGCGGATGTTCAAAGTAATTCATCGGGAGCTCGTTAAGGGAAGACGGTTAGAAAAAATGGTGAAAGGATGATTAATCTCGTCGTAATCGTTTCGCTGATTCGTGTCTTGAGTGCTCGTTTCTCGTGTGACTTCGCCTCGGGTAAACACTAACAAATTAGCGCCTGAAAGAGAAGCGCGTGGCGAACGGGACGTATTGCATTCGGTCGTTATAATATATTTTTAAGGGGCTTGGTCTTGCCTCGAAGACTTTCTAAAACGTTCGAGAAATCACGCGTCTACTTTACAAGATGCATTGGTCACGTACCCACTCCCGAGGCCTTCATTAACGTCAATTAAGATGCTTCAACGAGTCTTAAATGTGAAACCAATACAGGATCGCATTTGTAAAAAAAAAATCTGTGTATAATTTGCAACTTTTTCATTTTTGTTCAAAATAATCTTCACAATCTCTTCTTCGGTTTATATTACTTTATTTTTTATCTGCAAAAAATTCATGCTGCAGCGATGTAATTCTCGCTTTGAACAGACAATGCTGAAAATAAATCTCGCACCTGCACAGGTACAATGAGATACATACCGTCTGGAGTTTTTAAAACTGGTACGTATCTCGTTGTTCTGCCTGAGGAGTTGATAACCTCGGCGATTGGTATTTGTATCTTAATTAGCAAAGTTTCTGCATTTCCTATAAATAATGTACGTCGTCGGTCGAAAAGTAGCAGCTGTGCAGCGTATCGGTACTTATGATAAACATAACGAAGCTGCAATACGAGCGATATATAATTTAACTTTAATCGGTTTAATCGGATAGGTAGTACAGTAATCGTAAAAGGCACAAGTACTGAGGTCAACTCGTTAAGCCAGGGGAGGTACCAGATTCAAGTCGAGGAACACCTTTAAGTCGGATGAACTCACCGATCTGTAATTTTTGTTTTTTACTTTCTTATGAAATTGCCGAGAATCAATTATTATCTTCCCGATTAAGATGTTTATACTCTGAGTAGAATAACCAGTTGAGCCCACAAGATTATGAAGCCATATTTCTTTGTAAGCAAGAAGGTATCGTTTATTCAAAGGTCAGTGACCTTTTACCAGTATCCAAAAACAATTCTTAAAATTAACAATTTTTTTTTCTTTCAAAATATAATTTAAATTAAATTCCAATTGCTATAAACACATATCATTTCAAAACTTCTTAACGATGTAAAATAAAAGATTGCGACCTCTAAAAGACATTAATCTCTCGTTAGCACGAAATCTACTAACTGATTTCGTCAAGTCCTTGTTATAATAAAAAAGAATATGCATTTTTATCTTCTACCATTTCATGCTAAAGTATAGTAACAAAAAAAATCACTTTACTGCAGAAATCGTGAAATATCGTTAAAATCTCATCAGTCGAGAGATTCCTGCCAACGTCCAATTTTCAGAAAATGAAATTGAGATTAAAAATCCATCAAAAATGTATCACTTGCTGTTGAAATGACTGCTTGTAGAGAAATGACAAACTGCACAGAAAGAAGGAGGTATTTTGTTCCAGGAGTGAAGTTAAGTTTGTGACTTTGAAGTTGGAAGACCCTTCCACGAAGCGAGCATGTAATCCTTCCTCGAGATCCTTCCTTGTCCTACAAAAATATATCAGGATATATCGGCTCTCGATCGCCCCGCAGTTTCCCATGGACCAGCCGTCTCTAACTAACGATCCCATTCATTCTGGGACACTCGAGAACCAAAAGAGAGCAAGTCCATCGAACCTCGTAACTTGGTCGATCGCAGGTACTAGGTCGTTTTACAGAATCTATGGCACGCTCCATTGAAACTAAACTCCTAATACTAACGTCCAACTAAAGTCTATTCTTTTCCCTTCATCTTCCATTGTTGGACCAAGATAATGTTGAAAGAAGAGGACCGCTTTTCGGCGGACTCAAAATTTACATAGTTTTTGGGTTTGAAATTATGGTCACGTCGGTGGATCTTCGACAGCGTGAGGACTCTTTTCTCTGAACTGATTTTTAAGGCTAATATATTCATAATTCGAATTTAATATTTTACAAGCTGTTATTGGAATTTAAAATTTTATATTTTCCTTGTTCTAAACCTTTTAAGCACAGAATATTGAAAACGGTTACCCTTTGCGGTATAACGACCTCTTTTCTGATACTTTTCATTCTCAGGTCGTCACCCATTCATCTTTTTTCACCTGTTTTGGAAATTTGTCACCTTTTTCAGTTGATGTCTATAATATTATGACTCTTTATATTAAAAAAATGTCTTAAACATAAAATAAGTTGTGCCAAAATACACACTGAGAAACTCTATGTTAGAAAAATCACTAATATCGATAGCAACCCGTGCAGAAATTGCCCCATTTTGCCCCATTTACAATAGGGTTCTGACAAGGCCCTGGTCAGTTTTTCTATTCTGAATAAAATGAAATAAATTATAATAAGGTGCTAATCGGGCAGCATAATAGGGCTATGTGTAATTAGTAACATAATATCATCTGATTATTCCGAATTGAAAATATGTAGATTTAAATATTATATTTAAATATTAAATTATCCATTTAAATATTTAAATAGTTTTCTGTTTCATTGCGAACGCAAATATATAAATATGATTTATTTATTTCCTTGTATTGTTTCTTATGTTCTTTGCTATGTTTTGACATAATAAAATTACATTTTCATAAAAGCAGGTAATTTTTATTTATAATTTATTATAGTTTTTTTTAAAAAGGCATTCACTAGAAAAACTGACAAGGCCCTGACTAGTTTCCCCTATATAGGGT